>BJBW01002521.1:139737-262176 GCA_004320125.1 Scolopax mira
ATAAGGTCTCCCCTCAGCCTCCTCTTTTCCAGGCTGAAATTTGTTTAATATGTGCCCACTGGTTCATGTACTGTCACTGAGCACCACTGAGCAGAGCCTGGCTCCCTCTTCTTCATTACCTTCCATGATGTATGAATACAGATGGATTAGGCCTCCCTGAACTTTCTCTTCTTCAGATTGAACAGTCCCAGCTCTCTCAGTCTCTCCTCATATGAAAGATGTTCCAGTCCTTAAGCGATCTTTGTCACCCGTCACTGGACTTGCTCCACAAAGTCCATATTTTTCTTGTACTGAGGAGCTCAGAATGGCACACAATGCTCCAAATGCACTGAGTAGAAATGAAATGCTCAGAATGGACATTTTTGGAATGGCAGAGTATCATGTAGATGGGACAATGGACAACATCCATGGAGGAAATTATTCATGGACTTGAAACAATTCTTGTATTAAAATTGATGATAAAAGATAACAGGACACCATTCACTGTGAAACTGGCAGTAGGAAGTTTAGTGCTACTAAAACGATCATTTCTGTCCTTCCTAGAGTTACAATAAAAATATAATTGGATACCATAGGCAATATTTTATATGTTTTCCTGATACACAGTTTTATTTGATCTTGTTGTCACATTCCACAGAGAATAGAATAGGATGTTCTGAAAAATGCGCCAGACAGGTCCTGAGAGACTTCATTACTAAGCAACACTAATATGCTATACTGATCATAAAAAATAAAGCCTAAGTTAGGTCAAAATGACTCTGTTTCAGAACGCAATTTATAAGTCACCAAAAGGTGGGAATAGGAATATGATAGAAGTGTCTATGGATTGATAATGAAATGAAAGCACAGACTGTACCCATAAAGGGGTGAGACATATGGAATCAAAGGTGACTGTGAAATTCATTTTGAGACACAGTTTTTTAAAAGCCGTTTTCTTTGGCTTTGGCAAGTGACAGGTGGAAGGTCCTGCTTAATTTTAGAAGTTCCGGTTCATGGGGGAAAACTTTAAATGTGACCCAACTTAGAGTTCAAAAATATAAAGCAAAGGAAAATAAGCGACTTTATGATTTTGCCTGAAAGCAGCTTTGTAATTTTGGAGGTGGGATTCATGATTAGCATAGGCAAGGCTGCTGACTGCTCTAATACACTAAACTGACTATTTGCAAGCTGGTACACTAAATCACAGTCTTACCAATGATGAATGTAACATGAATACTAACAAACAGTTGTCCTGACAATCCACTCAGACACAATACCTTCACAGGATGCTATTTCACTGTTTAAAAAGAGCCTTGAGCTAGGAGATGTGTAGAGAAATACAGAATGTCTCTCAAGGATGACTGTGGAGACAGCATGGCACTTTGAACGATGTCCTTTAAAGAGATGTGCATATTTGCCACCATGCAGGCAGTATCACCGGTGACAGTGTCAACTCTTCCCTGCCCCATCCTGCTCACCAAGTGGCCACAGGGGAGACATCAGAGTCGTGCATCTATTGCCCAAGCACTAGGACCGCTGGGACTAGGACTGATTCCCTGCTGTGAAATCTGACAATATAGGCACCTGGATTAAAAACCAAGCACAGCACACCTAAATGAGCTGTGCATCCTGGGGTAGCAGGTCCTTGGGCTCCACTTAGAAAAAGAAGAAGGAAAAAAAAACCCACAAAACAGCAAGTAAAAAGTTTGGACATGTGTATTTATGGACAGAATAAAAGTCTGCTGCAAGAGGACTAGAGCAACAGAGCAGTCAGATGTGCTGGGATGACATTTAAAAACTTGAAATACCCTGGGACCTTCCTGACCCTATGTTGGTCTTTGTAGGCCAGACATATGATAATTCCAAATCAGTCTGCCAGTCCAAGCGCTGTACTAACATTTAATGAACTTTGAATTTGCAATCACATTATAAGGCAGCTATATTAACTGCTTCATTAGAAAAACAGCATGGTCATGAGGAAGATGTTAGAGATTTCATTTACTTTTTGCAAGGCAAACAGAAGTATTCTCCAAAGTGTGACTGACATCATTGCTCACTTTGCATGGTACCTTACTCTCCAAGCAATCTTGATTGTGGCGGTCCACTCATTTTGCAAGCTGCCACTTGATATCAGCAAAGCTAACATGATCAGCTTTCCAGTAGTATCACTGGAGTTTCTTTTGAAAAACGCAGAGTGAATATTAGAATATACTCCCTTTGATCTTGCTATGGAGGGTGCCTTCACAAACGTGGTATTTTTGGTGACATCTAAGATCACAGAAAGAAACCGTGACCTCACCATAATTAACAGACATTCTTCCCACCCACTTGACTGGCACCAGGAATTCAGGAACTCACCCGTCACAGTTAGCCTATCTACCTGCTGAATTTAGTTCAAAACATCCTCACTTATAAATCAGTATGACCTGAAAACAGTCAAGAGTGACTGGGACTAATTCTGAAACTAAATAAATACCTCTGTTTCTGAAACCAGCCCCTTAATGAAGACATTTACAAATCTCAGAAGTACTGCTACATTAATAACACTGCAAATGTGTAATCAATAGGTATGTAGAGATAGCAAGTTGAAATATTATTATTCAAACACTTTAATACTGCTCTGAGATTGCAATCACTAGATCTTATTCTCTATGCTTAGGGTGCAATCATCTAAAACTCAGAAGTTGGATTATAGACTCCTGCCGTGGGACATAGGGCAGCTCTGTATTTAGAGAAGGGAAGAAAAGGCCATCGTTTCAGACTGTCCAGCCTCAGTGACAGCCAGAAGCAGTCCCTCTGATGTGAACTGTTGCTTACAAGAGACGTTCCTATTTCACCTGCTGTTTGCCACAGCACTCAGGCACATGTCCCCTCTTTGGGAACTGGCCCCTTCCAGTCACAGACACCCAGGTCCACAGGTGTGGACAGACTCATCTTTCCTGTCCGCAAGTAAAATAGGTCTAGCTGACCTATTTTAGTCATCTGCTTTAGGAGGAGATTAACCTGAGCCTAAAAATATCTGCTTCTGCACCCTGAATATAAGAGGGTGAGAGTGATCAGCTCAGCTGTATATATTTACTCTGTAGAAATATAAACTTAGAAGGGAGGAATCCCAGCTTTGATGACAGATTTACCGCTGGGATGCTTTCAGCAAAACATCTAGCTGCTATCACTGGCTGGCCCCGAGGAGACTTTTGGTGGCTATGATGTGAAGACTAGGGAAAAGCGGAGGGCCTTTCAAGCTTTCCTTCTTCCCATGCCTCCTTCCCTCACATTTCTTCACGGGACACAACATGAAGCAACTGTTTCTTCTGAAGAAGCTTGCTGAGCTGGGACTGCTGCAGTGCCAGGTCACAACTTGGGCTAACTTGGCTCTCAGTGCAGGGGAGGAGGCTAATGCAGGGCTCCCCGACCTGCCAGAGGCTGAGGTGTCATGAAGGAGCTACCAGACTGGAAACTGAAATCCAAGTTTCAGCAGTGTCTCTTGCAGCTTTCCTCCCCCCCACTCCCTGCCCTGCCAAAAACCGTAGGCAAGTCATTCTGTCATTAATGTACTGCAGTAGTACTGGGAGGCTCTAATTGAACCTAGGGACCCATAATGACAGAGGCAATAAAAGCAGGTAATGAACCACTCTATCTTTGCTCAGAAGAGACTGTAATTGCTCTTTGCCTCCTTTATCCCCACCTGCAAAATGCAGGCGACAGAGACCTACCAACCTCACACCAGCACCATGAGCATGATTTCAGACACATTTGTGAGAAACGCTTGCAAGACATGGAAACAGCCACCTTAGAAAATAACAGCCATTAAAAACCTGGCCTGTAACGCAGTGGAGCAGTATTTACCCATTTGTCCCATTTACAAATAATATCCCATTTACTAGTGGCATAAACCTGTTATCCATGGCTGGCAACCGTAAGCCCTCGCTGTGCCTTTTGGGGCATGACAGGCCCAGCAATGTCTTTGCAGGTTTGCACCTAAGGGTCATTTGAAAGCTTGAGCACATTAAGCACAGAGTCTCTGCATGTTGTGTTCTATTGCTGACAACTCAAATTGAATCACTGTTTTCCTGTAATCAGGCAGTTGAGCAGCCTTTAAATTTAGACTGAAATCTCCAGAGTGGGAAACTCATGCTGATGCTTGTACCATCAGCTAAACACCTGGATCTCCTTGCTGCTCCGCCACAATTGTGTCTAGAGCTCTTTCAGGCAAGATAAAAACTCCACCACTGGGTATCTCCACTTCCCCTTCTGAACTTTTGAAGTATGAACAGTCTTCCTGGGCTGCCTGAACTTTTCTTTCCTTGAGCTCTGGAATGCCACCAGTTGAGCTCTTCCTCGCCAAAAATCCTGATGCCCGTGGGCCACCTCCCAATGAGGATCCTGCTCCCTGGGCAGGTGGCACGGAGGCTGACAGCCACAGCCACTCAAGGGGTTCTCTGCAGTGGCCACAAAAGCTGGCACTCCCGGGAAGCACTCCTTATTGATACCTCTCTTCTACACTCTAATACGAACCTAAGGTGTGTGTGTGGGGGAAATGCACTGGCTTCTAAAAAAGGGGGCGATAAGAAGCAAGAAGTGACTGACCCAGAGCTGGGCAGCATTTCACAGGGAAGTACTCACACAACCAGAGGACTGGTGGGTAGCGCAAGCATTGCATTTTTAAAATTATCTCAGTGCAAACAGTAACCATGTATATGTGACAAAGATTTTGAAAAGTTAATTAACAACAGTGACTGCAAATGCTTAAAGAGGATACTAGCATGGTTTTTCCAGTCTTTTCTGGGAAGTCCTGAATGTGTGTGATTGTAATGAGTGAAGAAAAACTGACTGATCTGATAATTTTAGGAGGCTTTTAGAAAGGGCCTTTTTTTCTTTGACACACTAAAAGGTATCACTTCTACGGGAAACCTACCAGACAAGTGAGAAATAAGGGCTAAAGTCATTTGCAAGTTCTGATGGAGACTGTGGTCCTGTGACAGTAGCTGCTACAGAAACCCACACCACCCAGTCCAGGCCCAGGACTATGTTTTAATTTCTAAGTCGATTCCTGTTAAGAAACCAGGGAAAGCGCCCTTCTAGACCTGCTGCTTGTTAAAAGTGAAGGTCTCATGGGGGATGTCAAGGTTGAAGGTCATCTTGGGCAAAATGATCATGTGATCATAGAATTTTCAATTATTGCACAAACAAGACAGAGAGCCAGCAGAATGGCCACCTTGGAATCCCATAAGGCAGACTTTGGCCTGTGTAGGAAAATAGTTGAGAGTGTCCCTTGGGAGACAGTCCTGAAGGGCAAAGGTGCCCAGGAAGACTGTCCATACTTCAAAGAGTATGTCAAAGAGCTGTCAAAAGCACAGGATAAAGCCATCCCCATGTCCCGTAAAACGAACAGACAGGGAAGAAGGCCAGCCTGGCTAAATAGAGAGCTTCGGCTAGACCTCAGGGAGAAAAGGAAGGTCTACAGTCTCTGGAAAAGGGGGTCAGCTACTTACGAACAATATCAAGGTGTAGCAAAGGTATGTCATGAAAAAATTAGAAGGGCAAAAGTCCAAGGAGAACTTAACTTGTCAACAACAGTTAAAAATAATAATAAGAGCTTTTTCCAATATATTAATAAGAAAAGGAAGGCTAGGGGAAATATGGGCCTGCTAATGAATGAGGTGGGTGCCTTGGTGGTGGAAGACACAGAGAAGGTGGAGTTGCTGAATGCCTTCTTTGCTTTGGTCTTCACTGCCAAAGCTGTCCCTCATGAATCACAGACCCTGGAGACAAGAGAGAGGAAGACTTCCCCTCTGTTATGGAGGACTAGGTTAGAGACCACTTGGCCAAACTAGACATCCATATGTCCATGGGCCCTGATGGGATGCACCCACGAGTGCTGAGAGAACTGGCGGATGTTATTGCTAAGCCTTATCTCTTATCATTTTTGAGATATCTTGGAGAGCAGAAGTGCCTGAGGACTGGAGGAAGGCAAATATCACACCAGTCCACAAAAAGGGCAAGAAGGAAGACCCAGGGAACTACAGGTCAATTATTCTCACCTCTGTCCCAGGGAAAATAATGGAGCGGCTTGTGCTGGATGTCATCTCCAAGCACATCGAAGATCAAGAAGTTATCAATATTGGTCAACACGTATTTACCAAGGGTAAATCATGCTTGACCAATCTGATAGCCTTCTGTGATGTTCTAACTGGTTGGTTAGATGAATGGAGAGCAGTAGATGTCATCTACCTTGACTTTAGCAAGACTTTTGACACTGTCTCCCATAACATCCTCATTAGAAAATTAAGGAAGTGTGGGATAGATGAGGGGGCAGTGAGATGGATTGAGTCCTGGTTGTGTGACAGGACTCAGAGGGTTCTAATTAATGGAGTGCGGTCAAGTTGGAGGCCTGTGACCAGTGGTGTCCCTACAAGGGTCAATACTCGGCCCAGTCCTGTTCAACATATTCATAAATAACCTGGGCAAGGGGACAGAGTGTATCCTCAGCAAGTTCGTTGATGATACCAAGTTAGGAGGGCTGGCTGACACTCCAGAGGGCTGTGACGCCATCCAGAGTGACCTGAAAAGGCTGGAGAACTGGGCAGAGAAGAACATAATGAGCTTCAACAGCAACAAACGTAAGGTCCTGCACCTGGAGAGGAAGAACCTCAGGCACCAATACAAGTTAGGGATGGATCTTCTGGGAAGCACTACTGAGAAGAAGTATCTGGGAGTCCTGGTAGATAGCACACTTTCCATGCGCCAGCGAAGTGCCCTTGTTGCCAAGAGGGTCAATGGGATCCCGGGCTGCATAGGAAAGAGTGTGGCCAGTAGGTTGAGGGAGGTCATTCTCCCTCTCTACTCTACACTGGTGAGGCCATGACTGGAATACTCCATCCAGTTCTGGGCCCCCAAGTTCAAGAGGAGAACCACTGGAGACAGTCCAGCATAGGGCAACAAAGATGATTAGGGGATTGGAGCACCTTCCTTATGAGGAAAGGCTCAAAGAGCTGGGACTCTTTAGCCTGGAAAAACAAAGGCTGAGAGAAGACCTTATTTATGTTTATATGTATTTAAAGGGTGAGTTGAAAGATGTTGGAGCTGGACTCTTTTCAGTTTCCAGTGATAGGTTTCCAGTGATAGGGCAAGGGGCAGGGGGCTCAAATTGGAACATAGGAAGTTCCACTCAAATATGAGGAATAAATTCTTTATGGTGAGGATGACAGATCCCTGGAACAGGCTGCCCAGGGAGGTTGTGGAGTCCCCTTCTCTGGAGATCTTCAATACCTGCCTGGATACAGTCCTGAGTCATGTGCTCTAGGCATTCCTGCTTTATCAGGGGAGTTGGACTAGATGATCTCTAGAGGTCCCTTCCAACTCTGACAATTCCGTGATTCCATGATCTATTGGTATAACCCACTCCACTCCATGCAGGAGGAAGAGCACTGCTCATACAAGATGCTTGCAGAAATGATAAAGTTGTGTCTATACTGAAAAGCCCTACTGACTGTGTTATTAAGATCCTTTGAAAAAATGAAGCTTCCAGCAGAAATTGCTAAAATAGTACCTAGGAGAGATACAAAGGCTTGCCATCAACATATGGAACACCTAACCAATTTATAGCACTGACTGTTTCTTCTGAACAAAGTATAACAGAAATATGTATTTCTGAACTAGCGATGTAGAGAAAAATGGACTTCTAAGTTACTCTGACCAGGGTACAATACATTTATCTAAATCTGAGCTACTATTGCAGAAAAATTGCTAGGAACTTCTAAAATATGATTCACCTCATCCTTAGGTGGGTATCAAAAAATACTTCTAATGAACTGCACTACAGAGGTACTTATTTCCTGTCAGTGGCTATAAAGGGAGTCTAGATAGCTAACTGTGACATATTCGTCTATCTAAAATTCCCAGAAATCCATCCCATCCTTTTTCCAAGGCTTTGCTGTAGATGCAAGGGCCACCATATGAAAAATAAGCACCACCATGCTCATTCCGCAGCAGAGCATTTTCGCGTCCCACAACAGATGAAAGCAGCAGAAAATTAGGGGGAAGTCTAGTGCAGCCTTGTGGCTCTGGTGAATCCCCATGATTTTTTGAGTATGTTTCAGTTAGGAGACTGTGTTTTAAGAACTTCTAAGATAATAGATTGAATTTTTCAAACAAAGCCCCACGACTAGTCATGTGTTCATGATTTCAAGGAAACTAGAGGCAAATAACAGCAATACCATTAGGTGGTCTCCACCTACTCCACTCATTCTTAAGGGTTTTAAGGAAAATTAGTTCACGCTAGATGCCTATGCTTTACTACCTAAAGTTAAGTAGAATTACCTGGCCCAATGTAATTGTCTAAACTGCCTATCTGATGCTGCCATAAGTACTTCTTTCAACATGTCTGGAGACCTATCTTCTACATTAGGGGAGTAGAATTGCAACTAAAGTGGCGTCTGATACCTGGTGGTAACATGTGGCAGCAGCAGAGAAATATATCAAACATCTTAGAAATACTAAATTTTAGTATTCACCTAGCTCCTCCTTATTTTGGTCATTCAATGTCCATTGCAATGGAGGTGTCTACCTAAGCTGTGATAAACCTTACTAAAATATAAGAGAAGACATTACATCAGCAAGCAGCATACCTCCCTTGACTTCAAGTAAAACTTCTATACACTGCATAAAAATCAAACCTATCATTTCTATAAAGTGTCTTTTTCCTTAAATTGCAAAATCACAACTTAGTCTTGCACTTGGCCGCTCAGCATTTCACAGAGAATCTCCCTGGATCTTTTCCACATGCCCTTTCATGAAAAAGGCTCTAACACTTTCCAGCAAAGTTAACAAGCCTTGCTGCCCGTCTCTACTCTGAGGAACAGACTCAGGAGCCTCTTCTGGCCAGCTGTCAGAGATGAGTAATAGAAAAGCTCTATTACTTTGAGACCCAGGAAACCCACCAAAGAGACGTCTCCTAAAATTAACATTTTTTCTGTATTTATTATTCATTTAGTTATATTCTTGTACAAGACTTTTACCCATAGGTTTTGAGAGACTGAATACATTCTTTATCACTTTTTACTAAACCAGATTAGGGTCTGTTTAGAAAGACTCTGTTTTGAAGTGAATCTCCCTGCACACCTGCATTTCTCCTGCAGCTTCACAGGTGTTAATGGGGAGAAGCACAAAATAATAAATCCCTATAGGTGCCTTCACCTCAGTGCTATCTCAGCTAATTCTCAGCATTATAAGGAAACATCGCTATCAGGGGAATTTTCTTAAAATACTTTTTTGGGAGAAATTTCAAAGCAGCTGCAGGTGCATGTATAGTTTGTGATCAGTGAGTTCCTTAATGTTAACTGTTGCAATGAAATCCTGGCATACCAGTGAAGTTACCATCTCTTCTGACTTCACCAGCCTTCCCAGAGGAAAACAGTTTGAGCATGCCTCCTGCAACAGAAATAGCCTGTGCACTTTCCTTTATCAAAGACCACAGCAGACACCATGACTCAGTTTGAGCTGTTAAAAAGGAAGATGTACATAAACCATGTTAACTACTTTCTTCAGATGCTACAAATTGTACCTAGTGCTGTTTTCTCACAAACACTTGGCAAGTTCCCTTTGTGATCTAGTGATCAACCTTCAACATCTTCATGGCCAAATTAAATTCATCAGGAACAAATGCCAGGCCTGCTTCTTCCCCTGCTTGTGATCTAGGGGATCTCATTATTTTCAGAATATTCATTAGACTCTCTAGTTAATCTAAAAATAGTAGGGTTATTTCACAGCCGAGTGACTAGTGGGCAGCAGATTCATGCATTTATCTGTTCCACAATGCAAGATCTGATAACTACATGTACTCAGACACTGTGCCTTCAAGAGACAGTTGCCATAAATAGACTCCACCTTACAGTATTTTACATTGTCAAAGCACTGGTTAACAGTCATTAATAGCCATTAACTAATTTAGCTTCAGGGCAACCCTGTGAGCTAGGTAAAACTGATATAATTAACGCATGAGTAAAATGAGATTTAGGAGTTAAGTCAGTTGCCTGGGCAGAGGCCTTCATGGTCTAGTGGATTAGACATCTGTCTCTCCAACCAAAGAAGTTGAATCTAATCCTTTTTCTGACATTGATTTGCTGTGTGACCTTACAAAAAGTCAATTAACTTCTCTGCCTCAGCTGCCCTAGAGATAATGATGCTTACCTACCCAGTGACACAAGGGTGTTTGGAAACTGTACTAAACGATATTTTTAATGTGCTGTTAAGGCCTATCAGTGGACGAGGTGAAACAATAAAGCTTCCTAGCTTTAATGTCCTTGCAGTCTTATCTAATGCCTCCTCCCCACACCAGAAATAGCTTGGGGGTCAGGAGGAATTTCTTAGGCTAAGGCGCTGCTAGCAAAACTGTGTCTGGCATCAGGAAATTTTATCAGATCCCGTTTGAGCAGCAAATTTATTTAGAGTACAGGTCAATGCTAGAATTGCAACAGAAAGATTATTTTAAGCTTGGCCACGGAAGAAACCAGCATCCTTTCCATGTTACCATGAGGTAATGAACAGACTGCCATGGCCATCTCCACCACACAGCTCTGATTCAACGGCAGCAGAGCCTATTTGCGGAGACTCGAAAGCCTGCGCTTGTGCACTATCCCCAGTTCCCTCGTACCTCTAAATGAGATTTCTGCAGGATAATTTCTACAGGTGGCCTTATCGCTAGCAGGCATGCAAACCCAGAGGGAGAGTACCCATGTACATGCATCACCTGGAGCAGATTCCCCTGATCTTGCCATCTCTGAGCACTGAAGCATTGTACTTAAAAGGAAGACAACTAAAACCTGCTCTGTTCAGTTCATTAGAAGCCATCCTTGAACTTCTGTCCTCTTGCCAGCATAGCTTTTCATGATGTGTCATAGGGCATTAAGAAGTATTACTTCTGTAGTTCTTTTCCTGTAGCCAGGAATTTTAACTGCCTGGCAGGCATCTAGGCTATCGGTGCGTACCTGTAACTTTATATCCCTTTTCCCATATTTGACCTTACTTCTAATTATTTCTACAAAATATTCTGTTGGTACATATAATGCTGCCTAGGCCCATAAAATATCCCATAATTCTAATACAGCAAGAAACCTGTCAAACAGGGCAGAAGAATTTATCTCTCACATTTACCTTTATTTCTGTGAGCAAGACTAACATTCCTTCTTTTTAATACCGAAGGAAATGTCAGGCTTTTTTGCTTTTTGCTTGGTGAATTATTGCAAGTGAGGCAGACGCTCATGCAGCCAGAAAAATAATAACCTGCTCTTGCCTCTGATGCGGCACCGATCGCTTCTTGGCATCCCTTCTGCTGCCGATCCGCCCCTGCGCCGGCTGCTTTGTTTCTCTGCCCTGCTCTCCCCATCCTCTGACCAGTTAGCACTCGTCTCTTCTCCGCTCTCCCAGCTCTACCGATAATGTGTTTAACATTTACTTTGATGCTATTCCCTGAGGCTTTGCAAAATCTGTCTTGGAAAGAAGGCCATTAAAAAGAAACCCTTTGGGGAAAGACAGGGAGGCAAGCTAAAGCAGAAAGGGCATGTGCTTGTGTATAATATACCCCTGTAGGCTTTATTTTGCTGCAAGCCTGGAGATGACTTAATGCAGACTTGTACTGCTGTAAATAGGGTATAAATATTGTATACTTCTAAAATACATCTGGGCTAATTCAATAAACCCTGAATTATTGGCTCCTACTTGGGCAAAAATCTCCATATTAAATCCCAATAAATTACTAATGAGCTGTCAGATCAGTAATACAGATATTTTCAAGGCTGAAAAAATGTCTACAGCTTGTCCCTGTATATTTACTTTCTGCAGAGGCTACCGGTGTGGACTAGCACACAAATGGCTCCATGTCTGTGCATTGTGAAAGAACTTAATGGTGACTTGTACTAGCTTATAAAACATAGTCCAGGATCGTATACTAAGTGTGACAAAGAGCATGAACTAAAATTGTATTCAGCCCTCACATACCTAAAATATGAGTTTTCAGTGTTGGTTTTTCCCCCAGTTAAAATTACTTGTGTGCTAACAGATGATTAATATGTAACACATTTCGTACATTTCTAAGCATCTGCAGCTTATCTAGTAATGTTATCTCCTGCACTTGCATGTTTTGGGGGTTTTTTTGGGTCATACTATACAAAAAGTTAGACCCTGTACTTTACTGCACCTAATCTACTAATGCATTGAAGCATCCACTTAACTTTAAGGCTAAGCTTCAGATCTCTGCTGCATTAGGCTCTTTGTTTAAATACGTTGCTTTCAGTTCTATCGTGCATATTTTGCAAGACTTCATAAGACTACGCAACACCCCAGTTCTATAATCTGCACTAGAGACAACAGCTGTGACTTTATCTATCAATACAGGAAAGAATACGTAATTCCAGGAAGCACAACTTATTTTTCTTTTTCATCTTAATTCTTTTCAGTAGCTTCTGTTTAACCCTATATACAAATAATGACAGTTCCCATTTTTAAGTTTAGAATGAAATATAATGCATGTAATATTTTTAAGGTGAGTATAAAGGTATATGGACTTTCAGATTCATATTGGCTTCGCTGTAAATAAATGTTGCTGAAGTAAATGGACAGACTTGAACTTTCAGTGACCTTGTAAAATTCTGGTGACTATTCAGATGAAACTAGGTCTATCTGGATTGGAAGAGGGAAGTGAAATCAGTTCATCTTAAGTTTAGTAATTTGGTAATTGTTACTGTAAACAGTGTTTTTACTTCTTAGTGTGATCACTAGAAGAAAATGCATAGCCAGTATTAAACCAGGACAGACATAGACGATAAAGGCAAAGCTTAATCTTGCTAGGATTAGTGACTCTAAATAGATATGACTGAAAAAACACAGAAAAATGCTAAGTTAGGTGGCTTCAGGGACTAGCAAAATGCCTTGCCTGGTAGTTTTCAAAAGTCTTTAGAGACACTGATTGCACCTGGAACCTCTGATTTGATTACCGAAATAAAAATTGTCTACTGTAGTAGCCTCATCTGTACTTTAATTAAGAGCTTTGTATTTAAATATAACCATGATCCCCTGAGGTTATTTTTAAAGTAAGCTTCTGGCAAGGCAGCAGTGTGGTGGATTAGAGGCTTGGAATTGAGGAAAAAGCATCATTCACCATACAGTTTAGAATAATGTGTGCATATATATAAATACATATGTATACAACATCATGTAACAAGATACAGGACCGGATTTATTAAAGCCAAATGGAAAGATATTTCCTCTCTTAATATTCTAGATCTCTTTTAATGTATGTGCACTGCAGTCTGATTCATGTAAATACCACAACAGCATATCAATCTGATACTGTCCAATGAAAGCTCCATTTTTCTACAAATGTAAAACCAAGTTATCAACTTAGATGTCTGCATCTACTAGCCCATCTAGCAGTGGTTATTAGACTTAATGTGGATATATAAGACATATCACCCATCACCTCACCATTTATCACAGAGCATGCAACTATGAGCTGAAAAGCAGCAGTGCCAGATAAAGCACTGTAAACGAGCAGCAGGGTAGCAGCAGGGGTGGCAGACTGAGGGTGCTAATAAGCAATGTTAAAAGGGAAGGGCTGGGGAAAGGGTGAACGATTCGTACAAGACATGGCGGAACCTGAAAAGCCAGATTTTCCCAGCTTTTATTTCAGTAGAGAACTTACAGCTTCCAAATTTTAGTGGGCAAGCATGTGCATCCATCGGGAAATCTTCAAGCTGCATGGGACATTCAGCAGAGATAGTCAATCTGTGAGGAGTAAGAAGAAAACATATCATTTTTTTGCACCTTCACTTTCGGCCTTGCTGACACAAGCAAGTTTTTCCTGAAGGCTTCTCACTCCTGCTGAAACCACAGCAACCCCCATTAAACTCAATGCAAGATAAGCCAGGTGGACCCCTGTGTATGCATGCTCTAGGCCTTATCTAGTCACGCTGACACATGTGAACTCATTTTATTTGTATAAGCTGTCCAGTAAGATCTTCTTTCTTATTCATACATGAAGGAACTCCTGCGCTGGAGCTTCTGCCACACATCTTATTCTTATCTGCTTTCTGTAGATACTGTTACTGGACTAGGAATTTGACTCCTGAGTACAACACAGTTACAGACATAAAGAAGCCCTGATTTATATATAGATGTAAATACTTAAATACATAAATATAGGTATTTTAAACAAATAAATGTATATGAAAGTATCTATAGCTATATATAAAGTCAATGACTTATATACACACTTTTATATATGACCTTATAAGCACTACAGTTAGTTTCTGTGGAAATCACATGGTATCAGGGAAGTCTATTTCAGTTCAACATACTGTGAATTACCTGGGCACCTTGTCAGGAAAAAAACCAACAGGGTTATTTCCCCCCACTGTATTGCCTGGGGAAGCAATTCTATCCTGGATCGCCCTGCCACTAAGCTGAAATTCTTGAGCTACAGTGGAAATAGACATATCCCATGGATGTTCTGTATGACTGACAGATCAAGTTGAACACAAAGAAAAGTCTGATGTAAATTTCTAAGCAGTGCGATATCAGTTATATCGCTGTCAAATACATCAAGAAAGCCAAAGCTTACTTTTCTAGGCGTACGCAGGACATAGCACAATGAGAATCTGTTTTTGATTACGCGATTTTTATATTTGCATAATACAGAGAGCTTGCTCAGGATAGTAAGGATGCAAATTTCATCTCGTTTTACATTATGAATACCCTTATGTCTTTCTTGTTTTATGCTGCTCTTCCATCTCAGAGATGTCAGATCAGAGATACCCAAAGCCTCACAGACTGCCCAGTGCTGGGGTGACACAGGGCTCTGCTAGAGAGCAGCATGGTTCCTCACCAAAGAAATACACACCACCTTAGCACCAGAATGCAAAATACCCTTTTAGACACCAGAAAGAAATTCTTTACAGTGAGGGTGGTGAGGCACTGGAACAGGTTGCCCAGGGAAGCTGTGGATGCCCCATCCTTGGAGGTGTTCAAGGCCAGGCTGGATGGGGCTTTGAGCAACCTGGTCTGGTGGGAGGTGTCCAGGGGGTTGGAACTTGATGATCTTTAAGGTAATTTCCAACTCAAATGATTCATGATTTTATGATTCTGTCACAACAGCTGCATGTAGCCATACTCCCCAGCTATATATACTCACCTCTTCATATTAGCACACCAAAGTGAGTATTCTTGCTACAAGAACTTCTATCCAAAGGTATCGTAAAGGGTAACAATCTGTCCATGTACAGATGGCACAGCGTTCAGCCAGTCCAATTCAATACAACACAATGATGCCTTGCTGGGGCACTCCAGCTACATGGACAATAAACTGGGGGAAACAGCTCCGCTCTCTGCCAACACACGGAAATTCTGGAGCTTTACCAATAGCTGGAAATGGCAAAATAAGCACAGGCAATAGTGTTGTTGGGTAGAGATCATATCATGAGGATGAGTTGGAAAACAAGGAGAGAAAAAGGCAAACTAATAGAAATGTAAAGGTAATACACCATATAAAGCAAAAGCAAAAAAAAAATCCCATTCAGAACAAAGATAACTGTTAGGAACAGACAGGAAGTCTACAACATAGACAAGAAATTACTTAGGCCTGAGATACCTGCCTTTAGGCAAAACTGATCTTGGACTTTGCTTTTGTAGAAGAGATTTTAAAATTACTAAAATACAGAGTTGACTTCAGTGGAGACTGCCCTTGGGCACCAAAGCCAGCAAAGCCACCGTCACTGAGAGAGCTATATGGATGATTTTAGCATACTTGTCATCTGCAAGCAGCAAAGGAGGGCATCCTTAAATCCATTTACCAAGAGAGCAGCTGTGGAATCAGGAAGGGAAGGAAGGCTCAATGCAGACTTATGAATTAAGACCTTCTCTTTCATTTGATTGTCCTATGAATTGCATCCTGCTGCCTGCATATCTGGAAATAACCCTTGAGTGTAATGAGGAAGGCTGTAGACATTCCTCAGCTGTAAACATGCAGAAAAGGTGAAGATTAGGTGCAGAGAGACTGTGATCTAGTGGAATTTAATTAAATCACTCCAGAGATTATTTCTGTCTGTCTTAAATGAAAGGGTAGCACATAAGACTGGAGGGCATCTGATTGTCATTACCTGTCTCAGAAGCCATGAAGACCCTGGTGGTGGCATGGCCACTGCTGTGCCCCCTCTGAATTCCTCATCCAGCAAAAGGCAGCACATCCCTTCAAAGGATGGTGACTGGTGCAGTCTTCTGGGTCTAGCCCATGGGTAGGGAGAACCGATTTTAGCAGCTGCAAACATGTTTGGGTACAGCCTTTCCTTTCATTAACATGAATTCTTTGGATGAAAAGTTCTTTCTGCTTGTTATCAATGATACCTACATGCTGCTTTTCTTTTCCCATGCCTCCATCCTAGGGCCACCCCTAGTCTGGCCATCTTGAACAAATGAATTGGCTATACCTGTTTGTTACATGCTATTCTTAAAATTATGTAGCCGAGCCTCTCACGCAAATTTAAAATGCTCAGTGAAGACTCTCCTAGATACCTCTTACAAAGTAAGCATTAGCCAAGGCTTGTGAAGTGCCTTGTAATGGGCAATGCAACAGAAGACTTGACTGAGGGTTCTGATAGGACACATAAATGTCACCACCCTGAAGTTCTGCAGAGTGCTCCGTGCCCAACGGGAGCTGTTTTTCATTACTGTGTAAGGACCTGAAGAACAGAGGCACTAAATTGACTCCAGGTTCAAAGAGACTGGATTTTCTACTGCATGCAGAAAAAAATAAAAACAGCACAGCAGCCCTCTCTTACACTCTGGGGGCTGGAAACATGGGTCCCTGCATACAGATCTGCTCCTAGGTGCAGAGCACAAACGATATATACACATCACAAAGAATTTGATATCTGGGTCTGCGTCTTCAAATATCACCTGGGGTGATATTTGCACACTTTGGCTTTTAACATTGTGTTAAAGCATACCCTAGTTTATACAGATGATTATAACAAAATTATTCCCAGTTTGCATTTACTCTCAGTTTGCATTTTTTGAAAGAAGTGAAAGGAGGCCTTGCCATACATATATGAAACAGCCTTTGCCTAATCCTTTCTATATGGTCACTCCAGAATGAACTCCCTGTGCTCACTGCAGCAGTTATCTAAGCTAGAGACAGTCTCCAAACAAGGATTTTTCTGTCACAGCACAAGCACTGCTCTAACTGCAGTTCTTTCCAACAGAAGCATTTAAAAGTTTCCCTCCTCCACCATCATTCTGTGTTAATAAAAGCCCTATGAGATTAGTTTCACTCAAATAGTTTTTGACAAGATTATAAGAGTCTATCAAAGGTCCTTTACAATGGGAAGACGAAACTCTGATTTTATTGATGTTAATGGTAAAGTTCTCCCTGACTTCAATGGGGCCTGTATTCATCCAAAATATGGAACAAACCCTGGTTATAGCTGCTGATTTATTATTAACGACTTCACTTTCATAATGCTCCAAATACTTACACTGCTATCCAAACGTTAATCAACCAACAAAATGCTACAGCATACCTTAACTATCTGAAAAAAAAAGTTACAGCTACAAATTATTTCACTTATCATCCATAATTGTACATGTAAGTTTCATCAAAGCTTCATTATGTATAGCCTTTACTTTAAGAACATAAAGTGATTACTGATGTTCTGTTTCAACAAAATATAGACACGTAACTGAATACTCATCTAAGAAAAGCACAGCAACTCAACCAGCAAGTCTTCTTCCCTCCAGAAAAGTCACCTTCAACCATTTCCCACTGGAGAACTAAGTAAGGCAATGCTTTCAAGAGGCTGTTGCTTTTAGCAGATGGGGAAGAAGGAGGTGTTAAAGTCAAGGATGTGGGGAGGAAATAAACACAGACGTTTGGGAGCCAGCAACTGTGCTGCAAGGAGAACACAAGGCACTCTGTCCCACAAGAGCCTGTTTCAGGGGGCTGCAGGGACCTCCCCGCTGTTCCCATGATTTCCCTCAGTGCAAGGAGCATCTGCTCCTACTGGTGGGAAAAGAGCTGGGACACTGAGCAAAGCTATCATCTCTCTGCTACCCTGGAAGTGTAGAACACACTTTCCGGAGTATTATCTGCAGCTGCCAGGCAGGAGGTGAGGGCAGTCACCTGCCCTGGGGGCCAGCAGCCAGGCCAGAAACATGCTTTTTCTTATCAGCGACTAGCTTTAGTATGCAAACAAATTAAAACAGAGAGCTTTAGAAAAAGAGGGGAGCAGAAAGGCAGAGTCACCAGTGGCTTTTGAGAGAACTTAACTAAGATAAGTGTTGAATAACAAGAGTTACTGATGAAGGGGACACAAGGAAAGTTTTGTTGTCTCTGAGCTACTGGGACTGGAGAGAGACAAAGCTCTTCTGCCTGTTTACCCTGATCTCCAAACCAGCTCTGTCTTCTCAGTTGTTTATTTCTGTGCAAACTGCCCTTGCCCCTGACTACAGGGAGCATTTTAACACTGTGCTTTGGCCCCAGCCAGTGGTTTGGCAACCAGTACCCGCTGTGAGGCTCAAGCCAGAAGGCGCGCAGAAGAGCCAATGTGCCCTCCCCAGAATGAGGCCACCCATCACCATTTTCCTTTAAAAAAGGCAAAATGTTAGCTCATCTCGAACCTATCTCAACACCTCCCCAACACGACAAAAAAAAAGCGGATCCAGCCTTACCCGATCCATACCCCACCTCAAGGGGCTAGCAGGCTCCCTGCAAAGGGAGACTAAAGGGTTGGGTCAGACCCTTTTAAGGAAACAACTCCAGGAGGAGCTTTCCTGGGTACCTGCTCTGACAGGACCTCACCAGAACAATTTGAACCCCTGCAGCATCTCCGGTATGCAATTTTGCATGCTCCTGTGGATAAAAGAATAACAGAGAATTGCTGGTTTGGTTTGTTTTGTTGATTTTTTTCATACTGTGTACACATTATTAGGTTTGTGAAATTATTTATTTAGCCTTGACTCAGGACACAACTATTCACCCATTCTCCCACGGTGATGTCTTGGGAACTGATATTCCTTGCAAAGGGTTTTAAAGCAAGATGTGTTACAGGTCCCAGCAGAGTAACTGCCTAGTCCAGGGAACTGATGTCTCCCTGTGTTCCTTAAATAAAAGTAATGTGTACTTAAGCTCCAAGGAGACTTTATAATAGCCTTCCAGTACCTGAATAGGGGCCTACAGGAGAGATGGAGAGACACTCTTTATCCGGAAATGTAGTGATAGGATGAGGGGTAATGGTTTTAAATTGAAAGAGAGGAGATTTAGGCTAGATAGTATAAAGAAATACTTTACTGTGAAGGTGGTGAGACACTGGCGCAGGATACCCAGAGAAGTTGTGGATGCCCCATCCCTGGAAGTGTTTGAGACCAAGCTGAATGAGGCTTTGAGCAACCTGGTCTAGTGGGAGGTGTCCCTGCCCATGGCAGGGGGGGTGGAACAAGATGAATTTAAGGTCCCTTACAACTCAAACGATTCTATGAATCTATGTATACACACGCACACATACACGCATATATATATGTAAATACCTTTCTCAGTTCTGAAACACCTCCCTTACTGTCCTAACAAAACCCACTGATAGTGGTGATGGTGAGTTACTTAAACACAGTTACTGATGTTTTTGTGAGCTGTGAATATATAATTCAGAGGTATCGTGTATTTGACAGCAAAACTCTCATTTTAAGCAAACCAAATCCTTAGCATATCTTATGCTGAAGTGAGAAAACAAGACTTTAATTGCGTAGATTAACTGCTGAAGACTAGGTTATCCTGAGATGATCTGAGGTTGACAGGATTGATCTCAAAAGCTGTGAAGCTATAGGAATGACCTCCCTGCATGTGGAGTACCTTGGCATGCCCACAGCACTGTTAGATGAAGGCAGGGGGGATGTTCAGCCTTTAGACACAGGAAAAATAGAGAAAGGCAATAAAATAACCAATAGGACACTTAAATTATCTTATCTTTGATAGGGATTTGGGAGATTATAGGAAGAATCGCATTTCCAGCTCCTAGTAAAAGTTTATAATAGAGGTAATACCATTCATTCTACAGTATTTATTTAATATGCATAAAACCAATAGATGGAGCACTGATTTTATGCTCATCCATCCTTGCCATGCAGTGTCTAATGAAGACCATAAGCAAAGTAAAGCCTGCTGGAAGAAACTAGTTTTTTATCAGACTAACAGGTACAGTAAAAAGTCCAAGTATTTTGGCAGTCAACTTCTTCTTTAGGTTCTCTGCCTACAAAACTTACTTTTGTAAAGAAACTTCAGACCATGCAGCTATGCATGCTATAGCATAATATCACATCCATCTACTTGACAGTTTTACTTAACCTCTCCAAGCTTTCTCTCCTTGCTGGTCCCTTATACATTTATGAACCATGTATACATGATATACATGATGAGCTTGACACCCCATGAGAAAGGCCTTCAATTCTCTCTGCAGTAGCTTCTATTTTTACTGAATTCTTCAATTGAAAAGCAAAAATGTAACTAGCATTAGCAATGCTAAAAAGCTGATGCAGTTATTGATGCAGGTAAAATGGGAAACAACCTCTCAACCAGCCCACACTCCATTATGCCATGCCAAACATTTCCCCAAGTTTGCACATGCTACATGTTTTTGACTATGACCTTCACATCAGCATGGCCCTTTGGTGGCGTGTTCAACTATGTGCTAACTGCATTAAATACAATTGTTCTTGAAGTGCTCTGTAAGACTGTACTATGAGCTTCTCTTTGTCTCTCAAGAGAGGCCAGTCTCAGCTACTGGTAGAACCAGCTGGCAATGGCAATGTCCTGTGCCACTCAACTGCACAGGAGGCCATCCAGCCCCTTCTTTCAGTGGGAAAAAAACTGAGTACCCAAGGGAGAAGGGAGCACAAAAGTACCCTAAGTGTTAGAGGCTAAGGACTGTGGTGGGCACAGTCCACCCGTCCTCCAATTTTGATACCACCTGTTAGACCTTTTAGGGTGGAGGTTTTCTGACTAGCCAGAAGGGTTTTTGTTCCTCTATTTCTGCCTGTCAGTATGGCACACGTTGCCCCTTGGATGAGGGTTACCTGGCTGCACAGCCATACTATTCCTTCCTCACAGTTCACACAACCTTTGTATTTGTCTGGACAGGCACAAAATCGCATGCAGTTTTGTTCTATAGAAAAAAATGAGCTGTATTTACAAAGCAATAAGGGATGGGGGGACTGAATGGGCAGTATCCATTTGGGCTTTTGCACATCTAGATGGGGATGAACAGACATGGGAGGGTAGATAGGAGGGATTATGATGTGGCAACCCTAAACACAGAGCTGAAATTCTTGATTATTTTCCACAGATCAGATGAACAATCTAAAGCTCCAAAATATCTCACCAATTTCCTTTCAACCATTTGCATTTAACTCCAGCCTTTTCTTATTCACCTCACATTTCTGTGTCCACCTTCCAGGTCACCTCTCGTCAAGATCTCCTGCTTTTTGTGCAACTTCAATCCTCCCCCATGTCTCTGTGTGAAAGGGGCATGCATCAAGTGATTTGACAATACGTTTTTTCCCAGGGAAACATGCACACGCCTATTTGTAGGTACATGGAGGAGGTTGTTTAGCCATCCAAGCAGGACATTATTATCTGGGGTTTTTTTGCCTCGGTTCTGAAATGCTACACGCTCTTATCAATACAGCCATGAAGTGCCAGGTAAAGGGGCAGGCTGAGGGTGCTCACCACTCTAGCAAAAGAGCCCTCTGATCTCTCAGCTGTTTCACACTATGAACAGTCATTAAACAGGTCTACCATCTGTCTGCTATTTATACTACCACCAGTGCTAGCATCTTCTATAGCGTAAGCACATGTTTGCTGCAGTGCAACCTGAAAGAAGGAAGGGCCAAATTTCCTGGTGGCATTTAACTGATCCTATGATAAATCAAGTTCATCAACGTTCTTGGCTCCTTCTCTCCACCCAGATTTCCCCAGGCTGAAGATGCAGTTTTGCAGCTGGATGGGAGTTCCCTGTTCCTCTCAAGACCACTGGGGTACTGTTTCCCCCAGGGCACGCTCCCCTGTGCCCTTGCACACACACAGGGATGGAGCTGTGCCTATATCTCAGCAATGGGTCAACTCAGTGAGACCTTCAGAAGAGACAGAAAAGAAAAAGCAGGTAGAGTGGATGAGACACATATTCTACCACTGTACTGAGCAAACCTAGAGATAGTGGTTTGAATTTAATTGTTGTGGAAATCAGTTTGCATAACTGATGCTTTGGACGTGCACTGTTAATGACAAAAACATAGTAGGTATTTATTATTTTAACTAAGGAGGTTTTGCTAGTTTTCCTTATCTTTAGTTGAATCTCCAAGTAAAAACTTAGTGGGTTTTTTTCATGAACAGGACACGAGTGTAATAACTACTGAAGAAACGACTGTGGAGCAATGAGACAACCTTAGGAAGTCTGATGGAGCCATTACAATAATCCAGCCATTACAATTATCATCCCTTCGGGTCCTGAAGTTTCATGGCCCAAATTCCTGGAAGGACTATACAAAGGAAAGGCTAGCCTTGCTTGCAGAAAGTCTTCCTAGGCTTTTATATTGAATATAGTGTCTACTATAGGACACAATCTTGGAATTTTAGCTAAAGCCTAGTGAAAAAGACTTGTTTCATCTTTTAGAGCAACCAGACAGAAATAAGTTTGGAATCTTTTGAATGATACATATATCTTACACGATATGTATGTGGTTTCAGAAATTTTTAATTTAACTGTAGGAACCTGAATAAGTCAGGCTGAACATCAATATAAGATACACTAACATAGTAAGATCTCCAAGAAAGTAACTGAGATGTCCAAAGGCAATATCTTAAGACTCTACAGAATTGAGTAGGCACTGCCAGTGGACTACTCGTGTGCATTTTTTCATCTTCACCATCCCACAAGACACTTTGCTGTAGAAAGGCTGAAGAAGCTGAATAAAAAGGAATGGAATGGGACAATGAAGACTATTCCTACCCATGCCCATTGCACAACTTTACTCAGCTATAGTATTTTGATTTGATGAAGCCTTCAGAGAAGGGCAAATTACTAAGAATCTCCTATAGGGTAACTGTGGTATAACACAATCCAATATTAATTAATTTTTCTGAAGCATCTTGGACCAGACCCTTCCTGTTTCCTTTTCAGAAGTAGCTTGGAGCCATGCTCCAGCCTCCCAAAACCCTTTATTCCTCACACATGCTTTTGCTTTCTACTTCAGATATCTCTATCCCAACTTGCAGTACCTCCTAGTTATTCCTGAGTGACCATTGTCATAGAATCATAGAACCATCCAGGCTGGAGAAGACCCTCGGGATCATCTCAGTACCAAGTATCCTGCTCCCCAAAACCCTTCTAACCCCATTTCTTGCAAAACTCTATATCTCACCTAAGCCCTCAAATGCATCTTCCTGATCCTCTACTGTTGACTCAGCCACAGGTACCTGGCACCTAGCAGCAGCTAACTGGCCTCTGGCATTCCTTGCTAGACACCCCTTTCCTCACCAACATTCTATGGGCTCTTTATCTAAACAAGGAAAGGCAGGATGGCAATTTATTGGAGTTTATCAAGCTCCTCCTAAATGCATTATATTCCCTCCTACACCTACCTAAACAAATGTGGAGAACTGAACCCAATTTAAGTATGCTCACATGTGCTATGCTTGCACAACCTTAGGCTTTACATTTCATGGAGAGGAAACTGTGCAAGTCCTCCACAATGGAGCTACAGTATCAGTTGCTGGTCAGAACACCCCATAGCTTTAGATGGCTGGTAGACTACCCATCTCCAGGCTACATGAGTATGGGGGTGGGAAACACCAATGGAAATAAGTAAGTAGGATGGGACTTGTGACTAAACACAGACATCAATAGTAACAGCAGTTACCTCGTGCTCATTTTGCTGCCACTGTTAAAGAAACAGGAACTCCTTAAAGAGTGGTGGAGAGAAATAACGATCGTTCATACTAAAGTAGGCATCTGAAATAATGCAGACAACTAACTCCTTAAGAGAGCCTCTCCCCTGCACTGGGAGCAATTCTGAGCCAAGAGGCTTAGCGGCAGCCATCAACATTAAGGATGAGTAAAATTAGCTGAGGTGAATCCCACCCATCCTGCCTGGCGCACAACGCACAGCATATTTTAGATTACTCATTGGCAGTCTGATGTTTCAGCACAGACATAAATGTACTCCAGGGGACGGTATTTATTTCCGATTAGGCAGATGAAGATTTTAATTTCAGTCTAAGTGAGATGACTAGGGGTTCACTGTGATGTTATCCTCCCCTGGTAATAAAAAAAGATAGCATAGCCATAACAATTCTTCAGCATCCACCAGGTACTTTCAAAGCCCCCAGCTGCAGAAGCTGGGACTTGTCTGCAGATTTGGGCAAAAACAGACTCACCAATGCAGTAGTGCTTTCCTGGGGGTGCTTGGGGGTACCCACCAGGGCACTGCTTTTCTTTGGTATCTGTTCAGTCACCCTATCCCTCCATGCATATCCAGGATATCAGGTTGGCCCTCCTGGTTCATCCTTATAAAATGGTGGAAGCACAAGGAAATGTGGCAGAAAATTGTCCCAGGTAACCTCAAGGTAAAGTTGGGTCTGCTTCTGTGCAGACCTGGAACTAAAGTTGGACATTTTGTAACCCCTCAAAGACCAGGCAAGCATCTCCATCATCCAAGGACAGGATGGTTCTGGTTTGGGTTTTGTCTTTTAATCAATTCTGTCCTTGCTGTGCAAGTTCCCATCTCTGTGATGGAGATCTCTGTGGGGTTCTGCCCATTTTTATTACCATCAGAATAGGCTATTGTCATGCACTCTACATAGGGACTATATTTGAGCAGGTCCTAATTGCCTGTCTTGAATGTGTTACACCAAAAGTCTTCTCTGATGCCTTTCTCTCCCTATGGGTAGGGAAAAAATATGGATTTTTCAAAACAACAAAACTCAGTTCCTTGAAGGACAACTTTTGAGAAACAGAGCAACGTGCAATCAAAGGAGAGAGAAGGAAACTGATAGGCTTGGTGTTAAAACAAGAATCCTGTTGCTATCCTCCGGGAAGGGCTCTTCACTTTGTATATTCCTATTTTCTCTCACTCTGTCAAAATCTGAATTGATGAAAAGCAGCTGAGAGTCCTTGCCACCACGGCAGTTTTTCATCACTCTGTAAGACTCAGCCCAATGTGAAGAATTAATTTTTTTTCTTCCACCTTCAGGCAGTTTGAAGCCTGAATATGAAAGAAAAGGCAGAAAGTCTAACATGGGGAAAGGAAATGTGTATTTGTATGGCTTGATAGCTCCTAATTAGTTTTGTAATATTTATACAATACCCAAAGGCATTGCCAGATCCTTTTCTGCAAATATAAATGGATGTATAAATGAAATCTTTCCTTTGAAATAAGAAAAACAGAAGTATTCCCATCTCGATGTCTGGCTGATTGAAAACTAAGGGTTCATTTTAAAGCATAGATTTTCTGCACACTCCTTGCTCAGGGCCATACAAGCAAACCTGCATCTGGGAAAGGCTGCCTTCTGGCAAAGTCAGCACTTGAAAACCCACACGATTTTCATAGAATTATTTTCCCTTAAGGAAAACAAGCATACCAAAATCTAGCTTTTCTACTGGAAGTCTTGAAAGCAGTATTGAATCATCCAGCCAACTGGTTTTATCATCAATAGCTCTATAGCATGAAATGGTTAGCTTGCTAATGACATGCTTCATGTAAGAGCAGACTTTGTGCTGACACACACCCAGGACATGCGTACAACTTGCACATACAGTTTTAACACTCAGTGCTAATGTATGAATATTTTGAGTCTCGATAAGCTAGTGCATTTGCTACAGAACAGCAAGCAGTGTGGTTATGCTGCCATCAAGTGGATAGCCATCCTACACATTGTTGAATTTTATCTCTCTGTCAGGAGCGATAGATAACTGTATTTCAGGGCTGTACTAAAAAAATTGCAGTTTCTTAACAACGCACTTACAAATGTCTGCAGTCTCCAGCTGATAAATTATGCATTTTCAGATTAATGGCACAGATATGACAGTAAACACTCTCAGGATCTCTGGCAACCTTCATGGGAAAAATCTGTTCGTACACTCTTCAGATGTATGACTGTGTCATATTTAAAAATCCCACATTATATCAGATGCTTGGTATCCCTACAGGTAGCAAAAATGGCTTGGGGTACTTTCAAAATGATGGTGTGAGTGGAAGTCCAAGGAGACTAGCCCTTGTATTGATACAAAAAGATTTTTCAATATCTACAAAGCATCAAAAATTCCCAATGAACTGCTGGCCAAAAGTCCAGTTATGGTCCAAAGGTTTAGCTCTAGTGAGTATGGTCTTCTTCATGTAAATTGTAGTGAAAAGGCAGACTCACAGCTTTTTTCTGGCATCCTACAGTCCAGTTTATCAGAGCTTCTGTCTTTATAGCCAAATACCACTGAGTAAAAAAATGCAGCTCCCTGAGACATGTTGGTTCTCTAAGCCTGAAAAGGTTGCTTAAACCACTGTCCCCATTTTTCAGAACAGTTTCATGGAACAAATGAACTTTATGCTTTTTACAACATTTATTTCTCAGAGAAGATAAACTAAATAAATTTAGGTTTTTAAATTAAAGAATAATTTTTTTGCCTCCATTCATGAAGCTATTTTCTAAGCAGATTAGGGAAATATGAAGTATATTTGCTAGTGCTTTTTTACCACAGTGCTCTTACTAAGAGAAAAAAAAAAAAAAAAATCATTTAAAAAGTGGCGATACGGACAATACTCCCCTCTAGGGGCAGAAACAGAATTTGCAACTGTTTCAATTCAGCAGTGTATCATTTGTAAATCACATCAGCGAAATAAAACAAATTGGGCCTACCAAATCAAAGACAATCAGAATTATTAAGTCCTTCCCTGAAGAGAAAGTTACTGCCAATGAAATCTGTCTAAAGAACATGTTATGTTCAGGCAGGCAGGAGGGTTTCAATACTGCACGTATATAGAAGCCCATTTATTAAATTTCCCATATATCCCATCAACTTCTGACCTAGACAACGTATAATCAAGTGTGACATGCAAAGAATACATTTTTCTTTATAAGTAAACACATGTATCATGAAAATATATGTATTGACAAGTGCTAAAGTTTTATTAGCTGATCATACTCAGTATATTTGGAAGTCAAATAAGATGGAAAGTCAGCATCGGCTCGGCTGCTTTCCTCCTCTTCATTCAGGCAGCCAGATGCGAGGTTGCAAAAGCAATTCAGGCATCTCCATCAATGACAGAGGGTCCAATCCTCCCCACACGGATTACTCCTACGTACAGTCTGGGAAGCTCGCAATTCCTCCTTGGAAACGAGGGGAACGCAGAGCTAACAGAGGGTTGCCTCCACATCCCCAGATCCTGAGAACTGAGTAAGCCTGACGGGAGCCACAGGAGATGGGGCTCAAGCCCCAGCTAAGACCCAGTACCTTCAACCAGTGCACCACTGCCGAGGCAAGCAGCTCTCCCTTCAAAAAGCCCAGTGCTGCCCATCTTCTCACAGAAAGCCACGCCAGGTACTGCTGCTGAGCTGCTGCCTTCGTCTGGACATGTGAAGGCAGCTGAAGGGGCTGGCTGCATGTCACAGCCACCTCTGCACAGGTTGGGACGGGATCCTCAAGCCACCCAGTGGCAGAGCATCACTCGCGCTGCTGAGATGCCCATCATGAAAAACTTCTGTCTCTAAAATAGCACAGCTCCATGCACGTTTCAAAAGCAGTTTCCTGACGTGTGTTTAAACAGAATAGCATAGACACTCTTATTTTTAAAGTTATTACTTGCAATAGTGGAAGGCAAGCTATTTAAAAAGCTTTGCGCTCCATTTCTTATCACATACACCATGGTTAGTGGGAATTTTTTCCACACACATGCACACCCCCACACAATACTCTACCAAAAAAAAAAAAAAAAGTTGCATGTTTTTTAGCTTACAAAAGCATCCTGTGTCTTTCCGTAGCCTACAAAAACAAAAACCCCAAACCCAGGGGAAAAGAGTGGGACGATGAAAAAGTCTGTGTCAGCCCCAATTTTTTCTCCAGCTGCATATGCTGAGCAGGGCACTGTCTTTCCCTCAACATACCTCTAGCCTGCGGCACCTGATGTGACAATACTCTGCCACGGTCACGGGAAAGGCATCTCCACAGAGTAACTCAAATTCAGCAGCAAGCTCACCTGGGTCTCGCTCACTCAGGCCTCGCTCCGCTACCTCAGGTGGCTCAGCTCATCGCCTCACAGATCGGTGCTTGGCCGCATTGCTTTCACGCTGCAGAACCCAGTGCTTGCCCAGGAATAACATGCCAGCTGTGAATCCGACACACAACGTAATCTTGTGCTCCAGGCTGACTGCTAGCCTCGTCGAGTAATTTACACAGATAATTGGGAATTGCCTCTGCAGTGGTCTCTGGAGTGCAGCCTTAGCAGCAGTGACACATAGTTTGAGGCCAGCATTACCAACAATTTTCTGAAATATAGCTCTGACTTTCTGTCTGATAGCTGTTCTGACTTTCATTCATTTAAGCATCTATGTGTACCCTCATATTGTTTCAGGAGCTTATTATTACAGAGATCTCTGTAACTTGGAGCTAGTAAGAACAGCAATACACATAGCAGAAGAGAAAACGAGAGGTTTTTTCCTTCTTTTAAACATGACCTCTATTGTGTCTAAGGCTTTTTAGCACTAATGCAGTTAAAACTGTGACACTCTAAAGCTGTAAGGACTTACACACAGATACCTTACTTCTCTTAAATCTCTTTTCCTTTCAGAAGAAGAGACTTAGGGCTAGGGCCATAACAAATAAATAAATAAATAAAGCAGCTCAAAAACACCTGAAAGGGCAGTATGCATGCCAACTGGTCAAACCGGCCATCAAGGCCAGGCTGGATGGGGCTTTGAGCCACCTGGTCTAGTGGGAGGTGTCCCTGCCCATGGCAGGGGGGTTGGAACTCAATGATCTTTAAGGTCCCTTTCAACCCAAACCATTCCATGATTCTGTGATTCTGGGGAGCCCCAGGTGCCTGCATACAAAAGTGTAATCCCCTCAAGCCCCAACAAGCCTTAACCACTGGGCTCCAGGAGCTCACCTTCACAACATGCGGCACCATGTGGCTGTCAGCTCTGCCCAGGAGAGCCAGCCCTGCAGCAGGACAGGGCACTGGCAGGAGCTCAACTCCCCCCTTTCCCATGTTAGGGCTTAACTGCTGAAACCTGGGCATCTAAGCACCTAACCTCAGGCTCCCAGGCTCTTGGCTGGGTCTCAGGCACCACTCTGGGCTCGTATATGAAAAGCTCAGAATAACACTCCATGGCTCAATAGTTTTTTCCTTTCATCTCTTTTGTGTTGTCTGTATGATTACACTCTTGGAAAAAACCCTGTTGAAGATGGATGGCAGTCTTAATTACTAGAGGCTAATTACCTTTAATGAGCAAATTGCCATTCACTGATGTGGGATTTGGCCTGAGAAGAATTTCAGACAATCCTCAAACATCACTGATATTATATCCTATATCTAGGTTATTAATTGATGAAGCTTGACAGTATCCTCTAATCAGATGAGGAGCATAACCCTGAAGATCTGAGACACCAATTTGCTTCTCTGCCAGTATAATGTGCCAGCTTTGTTTTCAGGAAAGTACTTGCTAAAGCAGCTTCACAGTGCTGCTAGTTTATTTCATTTTCCCCTATGATTTCCCTTTTAGCTCTATTAGTGAAATAAAATAAAAAAATAATAAAAGCTCCACGGGTTCAAGATGTACTGCCCCACAACAAGATCTGTTTCTGGCCTTGGAAACAGTTCTCCCACAATCAGTACTGCAGCTGTAAATACAAACAGTAAGAGAGAACAGATCTTCATAAAAAAACCTGGACTGAATCATCAAATCTGTTGAGAATATGCCTTCCATTTAATCAAAGGAAATATTTAAGCACTAGCAGTATTCAGAAGCTACAAATTAATTGGTACTTGTAGGCAGCAATTATGTTTTCCATTTTTCTTGATATTCACATAAATATGTGTGAAAGATTGGTTGCCCAGCTCTACTAGGAGTGAGGTAAGTGATGTATTTGCAGAGCTAGTTGGGAATCATCATCAGAAAGAATCGATGCCGGTTATTACCTCATGGTATACAGCAGAGTGCCGTCATCCTCCAGGCGCAGAAGTTTGTTTGGGGTTGTCATGTTGTGAGCGATAGACTTCTTGCCATTGTGGAAAAAAGTGTCTGGGGTCCAAATCTTGCTGGCGAGCAGGTTGTTAAGAGGGAGGCGTTGCATAGGGCCTTTGAATCGCAGCCTTTCGTCTTTCCAGCTTTGTCGGAAAAAAACATCAATGGTGTATTCCTGGCACAAAGAAAAATCGAGGTATTACAGGTTCTGAATAGAAGCAATGGTTCCAAAAATGGCTTTAGCAAAGTAAATACAATGGAGTTGGCAGCCACATGCTCGAACTTACCATTTCTGTGTCTGACACAGGACCAAAACTGGTAACATAGATGTCTGTTTTCACCTGAGTTATTCTCTCTGTAATAAATACAGGCTCTGCATTACTAATTGCTTTAAGATACAAACACATTTGTGATACATTTCTCTATTAACAATTTCTGAATCACTCAAAAATCCCCAACAGCTTGAAATTAAGAAGATGTTTGAGGAGGAATTTCATCCCTGATCAAATGCAGTTGTCGACTTTTGGGAGTCCAGGCTCTCTTCTTATAATTAGTGGAAAGAAACAGGCCCTTCAAGGGTGCAGATCCTCTGATTGACAGGTTTTGATCATAGATCATAGAATCACAGAACTCTTTGTGTTGGAAAGAATATTAAGGATCATCTAGTTTCAACACCCTGCTGCCATAGGCAGGGACACCTCCCAGTAGACCAGGTTGCTCAAAGCCCTCTCCTATCTTGAATACCTCTAGGGATGAGGCATCTATAGTTTCTCAGTGCAATCTGTTCCAGTGACTCACCACCCGCACAGTAAATAATTTCTTCCTAATATCTAACCTAATTCTACCCTCTTTCAGTTTAAAATGGTTACCTCTCATCCTATCACTACACTCCTTCATACAGAGCCCCTCCCCATCTCTCCTGCAGCCCCCCTTCAGGTACTGGAAGGCCACTTTAAGGTCTCCCCGAAGCCTTCTCTTCTCCAGGCTGAACAAACCCAACTCTCTCAGCTTGTCCTCATAGGAGAAGTGCTTCAGCCCCCTGATCATCTTCATGGCCCTCCTCTGAACTCATTCCAACAGGTCCATGTCCTTCTTATGTTGGGGGCCCCAGAGCTGGACTCAATACTCCAGGTGGGGCTTCACGAGAGCAGAGTAGAAGGAGAGAATGACCTCCTTCAACCACCTGGCCACTCTTCTTTTGATGGAGCCCAAGATGCAATTGACTTTCTGAGCTGTGAGCGCACATTGCCAGATCACATTTGATACCTACTATAGGACAAGATGAAGGTCTTGGAAGGACCTATTCCCCTCCACTGGCTTGGGTGATCTGCCCAGTTTCAAACATCTATATTATAGATGTCCAAACTTAGGTGAAATTAATTCTACCCTAAAGACTCTAAGTCCTTCTGGCATCTTTTCAAATCCAGGACTAATTTAAGGGCAGAAATTTCAGAAGTTTGTTACATAAGATAGGAGCATCAAGCCCTATTTTCAAGCATCTCTGTGTAAAGTGAGAGAAGGAGAGAAAGGGATGAAAGCAATGTGTTGGTCTCACAAGAGGAAGGGGTGGGGGTAGCCAGATTAAAAAAGGGCCAGGAAGAAACATAACAGATGGTTTACACATGAGTAGAAGATGAGAGAAATCTGGGGGATAGAGAGCTGAAGGAGGGCAACAACAAGGTTAGGATGGCAAGCAACTATTCACATGTTATGGTTTTAAAATAGCTGCTGTAGAGGTTATCAAAATGACAAATCAATACAGATTTGCTGTAGCTGTCTAAAAGTGGATGGTTTGGGGATCTGTTTTTAACAAAGAGTTTCATCACCAATGTAATTTTATACATGCTGACCACTGAGGGAACCTTGTAGCAATCTGCTAGCACCTTGTCTCCCTCACCTTAAGGAGTATCAGAAAGAAAAGAAACCGAAACTGTATTCAATTACAGAAAAAATACATCACATGCTCTCCTAACCCAATCTCAGATGGCCTCAATGACTGAAAGAAGATGACCTTCAGTGACCTTTGATTGTACCCTGTTTGCTAGGAGACAAATCTGTTTTCTGGGCTTCACTTAGCTAATGAAACACAAACCCCTCACCAAGGCCCACGCCAAGAGCAGATATACCCATTCAGGAGGGCATCACATAGACGATGGTCCCCCATAGTGGAGAACAAGCCACAGCAAAGGTGTTACCTACCTCCCAGTCCCGGGCGCAGTCGGTTGTCATAGCCGTCCAGCAGACCATCCAAGATCCTGGTGAATATAGTGATGTTATCATTGGTGTCCTCTTTTCCTGATGCTGTTGGCGTTTGCGAGAAGCTATTTTACGCAAACAAAAAGAAAGACATCAACAGCCATGCTGGCCTCAAGGGAATTTTGCAATGGACCCTCTGAGCCTCTGGCCTTTCCTGTTGCTGCAGCAAGGCAGTGAGCTGCAGCGATTTCACCACTGCTATAAGCAACCATAAATCACTCTCCCTGTAGGAGGACCCAAGGAAGGATCCACACCACGGAGGTACAGCTCTGGGGCGCCGGATTGGGGCATGCCTGAGCCCACTGACCCTCTTGTCATAACACACAGGGAGATCCCAGGCCCCCACGCTGCTCTGTCCCACCTCAGCTCTACCATTTCCCTGGCTCTGGCACGTCTCCATCCCCTGCAGGGAGCAAGGTCTGCTCACAGGGCTAGCAAAAGTTGTTACTGTTTTTTCCCCGGGTTGGCTCTCCTGTCTTTGGGAACTGCATCAGCAGGCAGAGGAGCTGCACAGGTTTGCCTGGGGACACTCCTTCAAGTCTGCTTGGAGGTACACTTTCATCCTTACATGCCAAACAGCTTCTAATTTCCACAATGTATGTAATTTATTGCCAGAACAAAGGACGAACTCTAACCTTTTGTGAGGATAACAAACTCCCGCTGAATTCAAAAATCTCACCCCAGATCACTGGGGTATCTGAAAAAGACATACTACAGTACAGAAAACACAGGTCTTCTCTCTTTTGCATAAATTAGTTCTCCCTTGTAGTATGAAAATAACAGCAACATGAAGTGGGCCTCATTCCATATCTTTTGGGCCAGATTTGTTTTTATTTCATCATTTTAAACATGGCTTAGACCTAGGAAGCTGCTCACAGCACAGCTATAACTTGCATTTTAAAGTACATTTGATTTTCATTTAAAGATGCTTAAGAGAATCCCCTGCCTTCTAATGCTTTTGCTTACCAAAATAACAGACATATATGTTTGTCCATGAGCACGTTTCGCTTGCAGCAAGCAACAAGCATCTCTTGAGACAACAAGTTTGCTCACACTCAGTGCTTATTCAAGTTTCAGTCTCTGCTGAAATCGCCAACAAATGCTCCAGCTGTGACAGGGCACATCACCCCACTAGGAACCGTGCCCTGCCTCATGCACCCTGCCAGCAGACAGCAATCACACTCCAACAACCTGAACATGACATGAGCCAGTCACACAGAGATAAAAAAAAAATATTTAAAAAAAGTCCATGTTTATTTACTACCAGTCCCCAGGGAAATAAATCAGTAACTAAATAAACAGAGAACCTCAAATAATCCCTCTGAAGAGCTTGTCTTGCAGAATGCTTGTTTCGATGCTTTAGGCTCACCTAACCTAAAATAGGATTTATACAAAGAAAGAAAAGGAACCTCAACCTGGTTTTACCTGCACGAGATCTACACTAATGGGACCTTGGTGACACCCGTGTAATGAGCCTGGAAGTTATAGTGGCATAAGACCTGGCTCAGGATGAGAGCCACATGGCCCCTCAGAGACATGGGGATCCCCTGTCCTGTGCCTGTTTCCTTTACAGCTTTTGTGCTTCTGCTGGAAAAGGAAAGGATTGCAAAGCCTCTCAGGAAAGGAGATGGAGGCCAGGTGGTGAGAGCACGGGTTTTATTCCCAGGAAGGCTAAACCACATGCAAACATCTGGCCAAGGAGGCTCTTTGGTAGTACCAAGTGCCATCGGCGTGGCCATGACACTCAACAAGCTCAGAGCCACCAAGGAGCTCCCCTTTGCTGCAGGGGGAGACATAGCCACTCATCTCACACATTTTTCAGGCCATCCCATCTCACAGTGGCCAAAAGACCAAATTAATTCTGCTTTCTGTGCTGTCACCACAACCTTTAGTGAGTAACCAATGCAGACAACATCGCAGACACATTTCACTATAACGAAAGACAGTTAATCCAGCAGACACAAACTGATTACGGAAACATTAGACATCCTTGTACATTGGACCATTCAAGAAAAAAGACTGTTTACTTTTTTTGTCAATTGTAGTCAAAGGTATTGACCATGTAAAGGTGACTATTTACAAGCAGCGGCCTAACAAATATAAAAAGGAGACAGAAGTTACAGAGGTTCTTCATATGCAGCAACCATAACTAACACTTTGGTAAAATCCTAGAACGCTACTTAAAAAAATTCTCATTTTAGCTTTTTTTTTTCATAAGAAAGAGATATGTGTCACGCTCTCTGCCTGCTTCACCTTATCAATGCAGGAACCTGTTTTCATTTCCCAATGCATCTGACAAAGCAGCAAAGATCAAACTTCATTTCATTACGACAAGTTTCATGAGAAGCAGCAACTAGACAAGGGGAAAGCGATCTAAATTAGTGCCTCATTAAGTAAAAATGTGAGGTCAGCAGTCATCTATTCCCTCTGGCTCGCTGACTGGGCCAGTCAGCACACATGTAGCTCAGAAACAGCCACAGCAAAACCAGCCCACCTCCTCTCTGCTAATTAAGAGACACTGAGGAGACTTGCAGGGTGATTAGGAAAGACCCTGGGAGAAAAGGACTGCAGAGGTAAAATGTAGGTGTTGCAACGGGAGAAGGGAACAAGGGATGGCAAATGCAGAGCTGGGATGATCGCAAAGGTACGGTGCTGGGGGCACAGGACACAAAGCTTCACTAGTTTCTCTGCTCTTGAAAAAGCTTGTTATTTTTAGTGCTTATGGCTGAATTCAAAGCCAATTGAACTCAGAGGGAAGATTTCCATTGAAGTATTTTCGTGGGGATGGGACAAAATATACTTAGTTCTCATAACTGCTTCTCTGAATCTAATAAGAGTAATTGATGCCGCTTCCTTCTATCTCAGCTATGTACGTCTTTCGTAAGAATAGTACACACACCTCAAATGCTGAAATACTTTTGTATCTCTGCAAGAAAGGCTAATTAATAGGTGAAAAAGATGGAGAAACAACTAGGGTGAAGACTGACAAAAAGTCTGCACTCGATCTGCAAAACTGCAATCCAATTTAGATTTGGCAGATCACCCAAAAAAGAAGGCATCTCACGCTGAATTTTGGAGAAATGTCAGTATCACATGAAGTTGCACTTGTAGATGGATTGCTGTTTGCCATTAATGTAAATGATACTTTTTATTTCACTTAAAAGTTAGCATTGAATTTATATTTTTGAGATTGATGATGAAATAGCAACTTATGTTATAGAATAAATGCCGAGGTTGTCTTTTGTCATATGAGACCTTTAAATTGTACTTGTGAAGTTACACGTGTACATTAGATATGATAGCTCTATGAATACTGAAAAAAACAAGTGATGTCCTAAATTATTTCCACACAGCTAAAAATTAGGTTTTATCAACATATTAGTGGGTAAGCATATTATTGCCTCTCTGCAACCAAAAATATTTTTTATAGGAGACATTTTCAGTTATGGATAAAAATAAACCCAGAAAAGAACCTTATGAAAATGCTAAGAAAATCCAAAGATAATTACATTTAAAGCTCATTACTGAACATAAACTAAACCAACCAGGAATACTTCTCATCACATTTATTTAATATTGCAATTTCAGGGTGACTGAAAAAATCAGAAGTCAGAGAAGGGGCCCATCAGTGTAAAATGTAATAACTCTCTAAAGATTCTCAGCTACCTCTTCTGAGGAATATATCATTTACCATTTTAAACATCATTGTCTTTTTTGCCATCTAGTCAAAATCATGACAGATACTATTCATATCTTATTGTAGTAAGTGAAAAATGTATGGTAGATATTTCGTGATTTCCCCAAAACTTCAAAAGAAAAGAAACAAAACAATGTTAAGAGACAATGGAAAAATAATTGAGGAGTATTTTGTGATTGCAATTTGTAATTTTTTGTCTTGCTGTCTTAGTTTCCAATGGTTTACTTTAACAGGATTGGAATTATACTAGAACTTCAGACAAACTAACAGTTTGTGGAAAGGACAGTGGAGAACACACTTGCACACTTTTGGATACTGTCAGTTGGCCAGACATCAAAGGATTTACTCTTCTGAGTTTGCCTCTTACCATCCCTTTTTTACAGATTCTTAAGATATGAAAATGCTGGTATTTTGTGAATTTGTGCAATGAAGATTCAATTCTTCCACATCGGATTAGGATAGGGGAGAGGACTGACTAAAACGATGAAACTTTATTGGTCTTTGCAGATCCTTAAAGAATAATTTCATTCTTTCATTTAGCAAGAGCAGTATTTCGCTGCCGTCTGGGAACGAGCCATTTGTGCGCAGTGCAACGAGAGCCTGGTTTTCATGGGGAGACATCTTGCCGTCCTCACCCCCTTGCACCTTAACGCTCTTTTCAATATCCCGAATTTCTCCTCGTCATTAAACACCTCCCAGTACTCCCGGCCTGCAGCTTCACTGGGATGCAACGCATGCCAGCGCTGATCCTGCACCAAGCACGTGCTGGATGGCTGCAGGTACACACCTGCTTTCTGGCCAGCCAGCAGGCCAGGAGGAACAAGAGATGCGGAATCCGTAGGTTTCTGTGAGGCAGAGGGACTGACTGATGTCTGTTTGCCTCCTCCAAGCAGTTCTAGATCCTCACTTACTTTTCCAATTATTAAAATTGTCTAATGGGTTCACAAAACTATCTTGAGACACAGAGAAGAAAAGGAAAACAGAATAAAATTAAAAAAATGGATAAGCATGACTGTATAAGCTTATGATAATTCTTACAACGTTAGTCTTAAAAAATATGAGGAAGAACTCCCTAGCATCTGCAAGTACTTGGAAAGGAATAAACCAGCAGAACTAACTGCTTAGGGTTGCAGACACTAACATGAAATAATAGCCTGAAGGAGAGGTATGTTTAGCCTAAATAGCAGGATTATGGTCTTAGTGATAAGGACTGTGAGCTAGTGGAAAAATATGTGAAACTACCGACACACCAGGACTGAATTTTTACAGTGTACAGAGAAGTCTTGCATTGGCTACATTTAATTGGGATCTTCTGTTTTCCGTGTTTCTATTACTATAAAATATTATTAGCAGACCGCAACTAAACTGTGGTTACACCAACAACATCTGTCCCCATTGGTTTCGGCTCTTGGACAGATTTCTGAAATTGCACATCTAAAATGCAAAAGCACAGGGACTGTGTGTCACCAGCATGTCCCCAGAGATGTCCCCATGGACAGTCTGGGGCTTGCAAGAAAAAGTCAGGATGCAGTCAAGCTGGCCATCACGGGGCTGGCCATGTGCTACCTCATCCCAGGGAGATCTCGGTCCAGGCAGTCACCCCTTGCAGGGCTGAAACTGCAGGGGCTCCTCGAGGACCAAAAAGTGCAAGATGTTGGGTGGTGCCATGGCTCCTGCAGAGTCTGGCAGAACAGGACCCTGCGTATGCTGATTTCCTTCCTCGACTGATGCGCTCAGCCTTACAGCATTGCTCCTGCAGGCATCAGTCTAAAGGGTCCAAATTATACTACTTTTCCACTGGCCCTCCGTCAGGAAGGCACCAACCTTGTGCTTGGTTTGGTCATCCTGACCCAGGGGCCCTTGCACTCATGAAACAGACAGAATTCTGTGCAATCCTTCCTTCATGTGAAAAAAATGGGAGGAATCAGCCTCTTTTCTCACCTGAAAATACTCTTCACGGTTATATTTGACTTGTAATTATTCTCTAGCTCTTTTATTGATGTTTACTTTCAAGACAATTGCAAACTATCTTGAAATCCTCCAGTAAAATACCTTAGCTTGTTAGAGCGTTATACAAGCCAAGGCTGAGTTCAAGCAAGCTTGGAAAAGCCTTGATTTGTGCTGGACTCTTTCTGCAGAGGGAGGCTCATGAAACTGTTACACCAACAATGGCGGGGGGGCAACTTCCCATCCTCTTCTTGTTTCATTTGCATCTTTGAATTTTAATTCCATGATTTTTCTTTAAATAACTTCTACCAACTATGCCTACAGTCCTTCTCTACCACCTATTGATGTGGTTAACTCTCGATAGTCATTTTGCATTTATGCTAAACATTAATCACAGACTTTTGCTGAGATTTCTGAAGTAGCCTAGAAGACTGAGATACATAATTCCTGTTTATTTTACCAGGCATTGTGCATCAAATTCCCCCAAGGTGGCTTTGGCTATGTCAGCAAAAACTGTATTTATGATTTAATATAAATATGGAAAGACTATGGAGAATCATAGACAAATCTCTGCCTTCATCTGTAATGTCCTACTGTATTTTGCTTTTTAATTTGTACTCATTTGACCGATCTCTTTTATCTAGCACATTGCAAAAGGCACTGCAATGTAATAGTGTAGTCCAAACACGGATGAAGCTAATAAAGGAGAACTTGGTAGCAACAGCAAGTATTATCAGTATTAGATTCTTGCAGTTAATATACCAGCCTACATGTAAATTGTACCGTTCCGTCCTGAACAGTCAGTCCCAAAGCACTTAGCAAATTACACTCGGAAACTGCTCCTGCCTCTGAAACAGAAGTGCTGGAGCATCATCTGTCTTTTGAGCAGGGTCAAAATTCAGCCCTAAGGCAGCGTGTGAATGGTGCAGCGAATTGGAGTTGCTTATCTCTGCAGGCCCAGACTAAAATTACTAGATCAGAAATTGGGGGTGGAAGGAGCAGGGAGAGGAAGGTTACATGATGATCTCATTTTAGTGCACGGCTTTTTGAGTAACTCACAGAAAACAAGTGTCCTAGTTTCCCCTAGCTGTCCTTTTCTGATTATCTGTCAGGTTACGGGTCACACTGATTCCTACCTGGGACTCGGATTTAATATTTGCTTTGGAGTCGAAAGGAAGAATTAACCCCTCTTTTTTCACAGCCTCACCTATCTGTTCTTCTGTTAACTCTTAACAATTAAAAGAGTCTACACCAAACAGGTCATGCTCAACTACTGCAACATGCTGCCTTCTACAGGGATGATGGACAATCAGGAAGGGTTTAAGATTATAGTCCTCAAGACTTTCTCAATGTGGTAATACGTTGTCAAATTACACCCGTGTCAAGTTTAAACCCAGTCCCACTATATCTAAGCACCCTTTATTTCTGCCACAAAGTCCGGGGAGAGTTTAGCCTTAGATCACAGGGAAAAAAAGGATCAAGCTTTTCCAAGGTGAATAGATCTGTGTGCAGCTCTTTGCATCCTTTGTAGGGTGCAGTCCTACAACCACACAACCACTCAACCACTGTGGTCATAGGCTTCCTGCCTAGATAGGACACACGCTGGAGACAGAGCTAAGTTTTGCTCACAGCAGTCATCGCTCCAAGTTTGGTCTTTCTCCTAATTCCAATCTGGAAAGAAACCACTTTGCTTGAAATGAGAAACTGATTTGCATCTCCATTTTGTATCTTCTTATAGCAAGGAATTGATGGGTGTGCTTGTGAATCAGCACGTTGGGAGGATTCATTTTTTTCTGGTGAAATCATAAATAATTGTTCTCCTCCACAAAGAAGACTCAACCTACGTTTCCAGAACACTTGCGAAATGCTTTTTCTAGACTCCATTGCATAGCCTGATTTTGGAAAGTTCTTAAGATCTCTGGGTTTAGGAAAAAAAAAAAAAAACCCAAAACATATACACAGGGGGTTTCTATTAGGTTTGTTGTTATTTTTTCCTAAGAGTAGGAGTATTTCTCCAATACGGTTTCCAGAATATCACCGTCAGAAAAGCATCCGAAGCGAACATAAGGAAAACAGGATCCCTTGCTACATGCTTCAGGGAAACACAATGTCTAAATATTCTAGCAAGTTTCAGACTCAGCCGTTTGCTCCTTCTGAGCAGTCACGATCTTCGCTTACTCACTAGGAAAGCCTGTACCAGCCAGCAGCCCGCACCGGGTCCTGCTGTCGCTGTCTTGCACTGCTGCCTTATAGCCTGCACCCACCAGGTGAGACAGAGGGAAGGTGCAAGCCCCCTCACACCAGCCAGGGGGGCTGGCAGCACCGCAGACCCCGGCTGTGCCACCTACCCCCAGGTTAGAGCCCTCAGCAGCTGTAGGCCAGGTCTGAGCTCCCCGTGTCCGTCGCCCCCCCGCCCCCAAACCTTCTCACAAGAACATGAACGACTGATAGGAAACAGTAAATTCAAGCAGGAAGGCAAATCACTCCCTTCCCCCTAACAGTGGCACGGTAAGATGAAATGCAAAGCCCGCTTGTTTTTGTTCCGTACCACGCGGAGCCAAGGTTTTTCATTTCCTTAAAAAAAACCAAAAAACAAAACCAAAACACCAACAACCCACAGTAAAAATTCAAACGCAATTGGCAACTCACCCGAAGTGGCTGGCTAAACTCATGGAAACGCAGAAGAGGAAGAAGTTTTTGATCATGATAAAGCCAGAGACCATCCCATTGTCCATTCCAGAGCAGAGGAGGAACGCAGGTGGTTGCTTTGGTATAGGTGCAGCTGCTCACTTTGTTCTTACGCTGCAACAATACAAAAAAAAAAAAAAAGATAAATTATTACACGGACAAACAGCAGGATGGCCGAGTAACGCCGCATCTCCTGCTATCTGTGTTCTGTGTTTTTCACAAACTTATCTAGGCTTATGTAAACATCAGCTGTTTATGTAAAAATTGTATATCTTCAAGGACATGTTTTACCTTCTGCTGACAGAAAACTGCAAACCAGGAAAAATTCTTAGTGGCCCAGTTTTCCCTTATATTCATCCATCGTATAAGTAACTAGAGAAAGAGTCACCCTTTTCCAAATGCCACTTTCGACCTTTTACCTATTTCCACAACTTCCTCAATCCTGCAAACCCAGGGCTGTGTGCAGCCTCCGCATCCTTTCCTTCCATCGCAATATTTTTCCCATTAAATACCCATCTTCCCTTTCCAAAATCCCAGTTGAAATGCCAAGAAACACCTACTGCTTCTTGGAATTCACGCTGCTGATGCACGGCTTAGCCAAAAAAGAAAAAAAAAAAAGGGGGGGCTGGGGGGGGGTAAAAAAAAGTGACCTTCCTCGCAAAGGCACATAAACCTCAGGCTAGCACGAAGAATGACAGTAATGTAGCTGCTCCAGCGACTGCTGCTTTTCGGATACCTGCCTCAGCGACCAGATCACCAGTCTCAGCATTGTGCGATAACGTTTTCCTCTGTGCCCTATTAAAAAAAAAAAAAAAAAAAAAAAAAAAAAAAAGGCAAACAAACCCCCAAAACAACAGAAAAACCCAAAGACAACCCCCAGACCAACCAAAAACACACCCAGAGGGAAGCTTGCTCGGATTTTCTACCTGAACCCTGTGCCCCCCGCGCTACAACGCTCAGCAACTTACTCACCCCCCGCCCCGCCGGCGCAGCAAGGAGAAAAGCCCAAACCAAGAGGCGCCCCCTCCCTCCCCCCCCCTCCTTCCCGGGGCTCCCCCCGGCTCGCTCGCCCGCCCAGCGCTACCCCGCAACGGGTCCCGCTCGCACCGCTCCGGGCACTGTGCGGGGCCGCCGCTCCGTTCCGCACAGGCGCAAGCCCGGACCAGCCCGTACCTGCCCGGTCAACATCGCCCGCTCCCCTCCGCCGCCGCCCGCGGAACCGCGCCCCGGGGCGCCGCGCAGCGCACCGCACCGCACCGCTTCGCGGAGGGTGGCACCTGCCCGCTCCGCCGCCCCTTCCCTTCCTCCTTTTCCCTCTTCCCTATCCAAATCCCCCGGACTGGCCCCCGCCCCGCCCGCCAAAGTTTCCCGCGGCCATGTGCGCGGCGCTGGGCGCAGCGGCGGCCGCCCAAGGGGGCTGCGGGCAGGGCTCCCCGCCGCCCACCACCGGCCCGTCCGGGCGCCGGAGCCCGGCTCTTACCAGCCGCCGCCGGGGGTGCGAGGGCGAGAGGCGGCGGGGGGGTGGTGGGGGGATGGTGGGGGGGCGGTGTTCTCCCGAAAGTTGCGGAGCGGCAGCGGGAGCGGAGCGGGAGCGCGGCGCTGCCTCCCCGCCGCTTGGCAGGCGCGGCCCCGCCGCAGCGCCGCGCCCGCGCCGCCCCCGCGGCCGGGAGCGCGGGTGGGTTCGCGGGGCGCGCTCGCCCCTCGGGGACCCCAACGAGGAGACCCCCCCCGGAGGGGGGGAGGAAACCGCGCCCGGCCCCGCTGGAGCCTCGGGGGAGACCGACCGGCGGCTTCCCGGGGTCCCCGCACCGGCCGCCCGGGAGCAGCCCCCGCCGGTTCCCCGCTCTCCCCCCTCCCCCGACCCCGAGGCCCTCCCACCGACCGTTCGCGGGGAGTCCCCCTGGCACAACCCGGCTGTGCAGGGGCCGTGTCACCGTGGGGCAGGGCCATCCCCAACAGCGGGTGAGGCTTCCCGGTGTGTAGACTCCTTATACACACATACATAAGCACACATGCATACATACATATATATATATACACACACACACATACTCACGCCCATACACGCCTAGATCTGTGTCTACATTCCTTTTCTGTAGCCAGTGGACCAGATCTAAACCCATTATAACTCTTAAATGCTGAAGTGGGGATTTATTTGTACCTGCAAACGTTAAGTCTTTGTACACAGGTGATCCCTACAGTCCCTTCCAGCCCAAACCAGTCTGTGATTCTGTGATTCTGTCCTCAGGATTAGACACCCGCGGTTGGCAGGGGCATTAAACAATTCAGGAGACTTGCCATAACGTCAAGGTTTCCTTCCTGACTGGGTGTAGGGTCGCTCCGGAACAAAAATGGAGGCGCTGCTTCATGGCCTCAGTCTAGGGAGCATCACGCTCCCTTCTTGTCCAGGTCACTTACATTTTGCGGAAGGATTGGCGCGTTTTGAACTACCCAAAACACGAAATGAGGGTTGGATAGTCCTAGTTCCCATGGATTCTTTGAGGTGCACGCAACAATTTGTAACACGCGCCTGTTACATGTGATAAATATGATTTCGATGTCAGCTGCTGTGACCCTACCTCGAAATAACACTCCAAACTTGGTTATTAAATTAACAGCTCTAACGAGGTAATTTCTGTCTTTCAGGCAACATTATGGATCAATGGAGCGTTTGTCTTTTTCCTATACCCATAAAAAAGCTCTATGAAATTAATCCCTCCACTGAAATCGATACTGATTCTGCAGCTCATTGCCACAGAAGGTGCTGCTATACGTGTGCCTGATACACGCTCTGCACGGTTTCAATGGAAAACTGGTCCTTATGAATTTAAATGTTCATATTTTTTGGTTACATGTGATGCTTAGCTGCGTTTGGGTTTTCCAGCAATGATCGATGATCTCAAATGACGAGCCAATGACGTTCCTTGTTCCTAGTTGTTCCTTAGTGACTTCAATAAATATGAAGTTGTGAATGAATGTTGCCATCAGAATAGCTTTCCCGGTGCTTAAAAATATCTGTGTAAAGTAAGTATGAAGCGCCAGTAGTTTCTCATGATAATGCTCTCGCCTAGGAGTGTTTAAATCAGATTTTTTACAGTGCTTTGATTTCTGGTAGGACCTATTTATAGCTCTTCATAGGTGATGCTGTGGAAAAAAAAAACAACAACATGTGATCTTTAAATAATTTTACAAAAGCAAGCCGTGGAAACGCTGGCCTGGGCTTTCCGAGGTGAGGGCTTGGGCTGCTCGCCCCAGCGATCGGGCGATCGGCACCCAGCCCTGATTCCTCTCACTGGCTACATCCGTCTCCCTTCCCCGCCAACCCGCAGGCTGCGGAGCCTCTTCGCGAACCCGAAGGGCGGAAGCATTGAAGCCGCGGGGACGCGAAATGGGGAGAAAGTAGTAAAAAAGAAGAAAGAAAAAAAAATGACACGAAAAAAGCGCTTTTCTCCGCGAAACCGCGGGCTGATCAGTGGGCTCGCCCGCGGTGTCGCCGTCCCCCCCGCCCCGGGTGGGACACCCCCCCACACACATATACACCGCCACGGTAAGTGGCCGCAGCTCACTCCGCCGCCGCCAGGGGGCAGCCCAGCTCCACGCAAAGACGGGAGGAGGGAGGCGCGGGCAGCGCGCACCCCCCGGAGCGAGCGGTGGCGCCCGCGGGCCGCGGTAGCCCCCTGGCCACTGTGTGTTGGGGTGGTCGTGGGGGTGGCCGGTGTGGGTGAGGTGCCGGGGAGGGTGACCTGGTAAAGCCGCTAGGAAGCCATCGCCAGCTGAGCGGCGCCTTAAGGATGGAAAAAAAACAAGCAGTTACTCGCCCGCGGCGAGTAGAAGCCTCAAGGAAGCGGGTCTGATGGCTCCGAGCAGCAGCCTCGGGCTGGTTTTGCTGTTCTTTTCTTTTTTCGTTTTGTTTTTCTTCCTATCCCTGTCTGTACAGTAGCAACGCAATACAGATCTGGTTCTGTTTTCCAGTTAATTATAGATAATGACGCAATATATCGGAAACATGTTGTTTATAATGCAAGGAATTAACTCCTGGGCAGAGGTGCTTTCTTGAGAGCTTGTCAGACATTAGTTTTGCAGGTTTTCAGACCGGCTCCCTGCAGGATGGTGGCATTGACCTGTGATAGCAGAGTTATTACAAGCAGTAGAGATATCTGTGCTTTGAAGGCAAATGCATCGTACGTGTCCTCCGCAGTGGGTTTTTTTCAGGCACTCCCTTGAGATTCATACTTGTCTTATTCGTATTCTTAGCCTCCTCATTCGGTTTTAAAGGTTTTGTTGAATTTAGTGTATGAAACAATTGCTTTTTATCATGGGGAAGGAAATGTTTTGTTTGGCTGGTTGTTTATTTTCTGCACTGGTGTTTAACAAAAGCCAACACAGCCTACCAGAAGTCATTTCCTACCTGGGAGAAGTTTTGTGTGGTCCTTCTCTCACATTTCTCCCCCCCTGCATCATTAAGTAATGTCTGCGGAAATAAATGCATTTGATCATCCTCTGCAGATCATCCTCTGCATGGGACTGAAACAATAGTACAGGCATTCGGGCTGTGATTTTTTTAACATGGCACTCATAAGCACTTACACACTTGGGAGCTCACTGGGAAATGTGCACCAAGTCCTAACACCATGACGAGCCGTGTTGGAAAATGATCTGTTTCTCCAGCAGCCAAAGACATCTCTGTCAGTGCCCAAGCCATTCCTTATTCTCCCAGGAGAGCTACAGAAGCTGCATGGAGGTGTGATGTGTTGTGAGTACTGACCCAAGCAGTAGGCTCTTCAGAGGCTTTCTCTTCTGACAAAACATTTCACTTCCGACATTTAGGTGGAGAGGATCACCTGTTTTCTTGAAATCTTCTCGTCAGCCTCCTAGAAAAGAGTCTAAAAAGGTAGCACTTGCGACAGTGATTGAGAGAGCTACTTAACGGAGCTTTGTGAAAGGCAGCTGGGGGTAGAGTAATGTTGGGAAGGATTGCTTGGAGATAGAGTTGGTCCCTTGTTGTGTGACACAGAATATGGTGCCACTGGGAGAGAGAGGCAGGTGACTGCCCTCCCTGTCCCAGCAGAATTCCACCTGGTTGTGAAAAGCAACATTTTTAGCAAGCAACATTGATGCTTCTGCATGCTACTTGTTGCGACTCCCAAATCTGCAGGTTCAGAGGTCTAAAACTTTCATCTGAAACTAATCCTGAGCAGGTTGCTTTCTGCACACATTCAGATTAGAAATGAACAAAAGGCTATGTTTTCTGATATGGGCAACCTGTGCTTCGATCCGTTTCTACATATTAGGCTAACAGCCGGGCGAAGGTTGAGGGTATGCTTAAATAGTGCTGTCACGGATTTAGAGCATGTCCTAAACTTCTGTGTTTCTGAAAACCACTCTACGCACTTAACACTTACAGAGGCCCCTGCTCTAAGATGAGCACCTCAGGTGCTGTCGGCCTTCTTTCTCAAAAGTGACTGTCAGGAAATTTAAATTAGTTTGGATCTGTGTTAGATATTTTGCCTCATTAGACTGGGGAAATGCTATGTAGTGATACTTCACCCACCTGAAGGTGTGGAAAACATTTCCAAAATTTTTCAGTCCATTGTACGGTTATAAATCTTTGGATTAGAGCATTTAAGCAAACATTGTCTGCTACTTACAACAATATCCATATCTTTCTGCATAAAGAGACACGAAGGGGCTCCATCTTTTTCCCCAAGTCCACCTTGTTGACTGTCTCCTTACAGTTCCCCTCCCCCTTACAGATCCTGTCGTCCCTGCAGGTTAAACCCAGCTGGTCCAGACTTACGCAGTTTAAATTCCACCAATGTAGCTGAATGTAACTGTTGAAAGCCTGGAGATGGTTGGTGAGGAGCACGGGACCAGGGCCAACAGTGGGGTTCAGACCCAGCACTGCCCTTTGAAGGGAAATGTTGCACAGAAGTGGATTTTGAGAGTTCACTCCTATCAGTTCAGCTCACCAGTGAGATAGCCTTTTTCTCCTCTGCCCTGGAGAAGAGACAATTTCCTTTACACTAGTGCATAGCAATGCAAAGTTAGAGCGTGGGGTCAAACCTGCTCACAGATGTTTTTTCCCATGGAAGAATTGATATTTTATTCACATCCTTGCCAGGTTCAGATGTGAAGTCTTCTCCCTGTTCCTGCAGAGTCTACCAAAGTCTGCCCTTGAGATACAAACTATGAAAGACAAAGGGATTTGTCCTGAGATGCTAGTTTATGATCTTAGATTCAGGAGGTGGAAGGGACTACCAAGAAGCAGTCCCTCCTACATCACACAGTCCAGAAATTTCCATAGCATATAAACTGTGACTTTCTGGTTTTTTTGCTTTCCTTTTGCTTTGTGAGAATACAGGCTGGTTTTTGTGGTTTGAACTCTGCAGCAAGTCACCTCCTCCGTGAATGTTATAACACTTCAACAAGTGCCCACTATTATCTCACCTTGAATCTGCCCCTGGTTTCTTCTTTTGTTGGCAAAATTTATTTTAGCAGAGATAAAATCAAGGGAAAAAAAAAAAAAAAAGCAAGGAAAATTTTCAGAGGGCCACGAGGATGATCAGAGGGATGGAGCACCTCTCCTATGAAGATAGGCTGAGAGAAATGGGGTTGTTCAGCCTGGAGAAGAGAAGGCTCCGGGGAGACCTTATAACAGCCTTTCAATATCTGAAGGGAGCCTATAGGAGAGCCAGAGAGGGACTGTTTACAAGGAAGTGATGAGAGATACCAGTTTTAAATTGAAATACTGTAGATTTAGGTTAGATATCAGGAAGAAATTCTTTACAGTGAGGGTGGTGAGGCACTGGAACAAGTTGCCCAGGGAAGTCATGGATGCCCCATCCCTGGAGATGTTCAAGGCCAGGCTGGATGGGGCTTTGAGCAACCTGGGCTAGTGGGAGGTGTCCCTGCCCATGGCAGGGGGGTTGGAACTCAATGATCTTTAAGGTCCCTTCCAACTCTAACCATTCTGTGATTCTATAAAGCTGTGGACTAGTGAGATTGTCATTGCAAGTAGAAGGAGATTTGAAATAAAGGTGTTGGCCAATCAAAGTTTATAACCTGAAGATCTCTTAGCTTGACACTCTAGGGCAAATTAATAACTTGATTTAATGTGCCTCTATGGACATAGTGGATACAGATATGAAGTTCATATTTTGCCCAGCTCTGAGCTGGACCAATTACAGGTTCCCTGCTTTGCAACCATAAAAATTGGGCTAATAGTATGGGGATGACAGTGTCATTAGTTGTACTTAAACTTCTCAGCAGGTCTAGTGAGAAGCAAGTGTATTCACAAAGCCAGTCGGACATATACACGGAACAAACAGAAGCACATTTTGTCTTCTCTGTCTGTGCGTTTACTTGGTGGTGGCAGTCACTGTATCCTGACGTTTCCAGGCAATTGCCTGTTGATCTTGCAGTTATTCCAGAATTTAATTTTTAAACATGAAATATATAAACCATACTTTTGCATGGAAAGAAATAATAATGTAAAGGATGAATAAGTGTTCTTTAAACATGTAAGATACTTGTAACAATGTGTTCCTGTGATGATACACCCTTGCATCTAAAATGTTACCGTTTTCTATGTAAGTGTAGGGGGTTTTTATTGCACACAGTGAGCATCAACTGAGAAAATCTCTGAACCAGAACTTTATGATCCTATCATATATAAAATACCTCCAGTTAATTTCTTCAGAATGGCTAAATTAATGGTTAGTATTTTAGCTAGCTTGAGTAGCGATTGTATCTATATTTGAAAAACAATGAGTCATTAGGGTAGCATTGTATAGGATCTTTTAGGTCTCAGTCCTCCTGTCTGGACAAGTTCCTGTGCAACCTGCTCTAGGTAGACCTGCTCCAGCAGGTCTCCAGAGGTCCCTTCCAACCCCATATGATTCTGTGATTATATATATTCAAATATTCATAATGGATGAAGGGTGAGTGTACTTATGGACAATATAGGACTATAATAAACAAATGTGTTTAGTGATGTTAACAGCAGAGCACTTGAAGTTTAGAAATTGGTTACAGACAAGAGGTACCAAAGTGTATTTGACAGTACATCTCTGAATTTTTGTATACATATGCATATTACTCTATCATATTTAGGTTATAAGCTATAAATATTTATGCCTACTGATACATGTATGTACAGATCAAGTCTGCCCGTCAACTGGTTTTTGGCTTTGTAAATGCTAAGATAAGATTGAATTAACATGTTTTAATTTGTTGTGAACTCCTCTCTTTTTGGCTGCTATAGCTTCCATATTTACTGCATTTATCTGTGTTGTTTACATGTACGCTGGTCCTACTGACAGAACTCATTATTTCTGTTTCTGATCAACACAGGTAGCTGTCAAAAATGCCAACAAATATTTGCTTCCACTTTTGGAAAATTTTACAAATGCTTTCAAGTCACTCTGTAATGATTCATTGTAATAATTAGCTGCTGCTACAGAAAATACATTAATGCATACCATTTGGAAAGCTGTAGACACAACTTACAGTTATTTTAGGATTTGCAATATACTGCTTTTCAGGCTGAATTTATTGGCAAGGGTTAGGTGGGAATAAATGTTCCAAATCCCATTAAATGTGACTTCTGTTGTATAGATTCAAGTGCTATAATTAATAAAATTTCAAGAAAAATGAGGTTTAAAATTTTTCCATCTAGAATTAACATTTACAGAAATGAGGCAGAGCTGCTGGAAAAAAAAAAAAAAAAAAAGAAAGAAAAGAAAAAAAGGACATAGACATAACCTGAAAATGCCCTGTTTTGGAAAAGATAGTGATGGAGATTTCACAATGATCTATATATAACACTACAGGATACTAAATATTAATGATTGAACTATAGCAAGCATTATGATATACCATGCCAATGCAGGTGATGTCAGTCCTACAGCTTTGTGTGAAAATGTTTTGTCAGTCTCAGTACAGTAGAATCCAGAAAGATAAAAATAATAACATATATTATGTATACCAGTCAATAAACCAGATCTTCATGTAGCATAAATTGCCAAAGTGAACGGCAGCAGAACTACGCCCATACGTCAACTGAGGTTATGCCTCAAGTGTGACCCAGTAATTATGATTCAGTCAATGAGAGTTTGTTTGAATCTGAAGAATGAGATTTGGCACAAATATTAAGTAGTGATGTGCAGTTGTTTTTTTTTTTTCTTTTGTAAATAATTTATTGAATGAAAAATGCAGGTGGCTTGCTCACAGAACAACTGCAGAGCAGGTTAAAAATTGGCAATTTGTATTAGTCAATGGGAAAAAAAAAAGTAGAGTAAAGCACTATATATATTGAGCATTTTCATTTTAATATTTCTGAAAAAAAGCCAGTAGGATGGAAGAGGAGGATATAGCTGCAGAAAAAGTTAAGAACGGCTGTGAGGAATCACCACACAACCCATGTTTCTTATATGCTCTTTGGCTGTGAGATACCCAGATTGATCTTTGCTGTGGGCAGCCATTATCTTTTTGGACGATGGATGGATTTTCCATCCAATTAGTCCATTGAACTTTGTATGGATTTTCCTTGGTCTCTCCTCATAAACTGTTCCAGTTTTACAGGAGTGATTGAGTGTTCAGCCGTTCAGCTCTCAGCAAAGATGAATACCTTCTTGCCAGCTCTTGCCAAGGAAAGTTTTGCCTGGAGGGAAGGAAAGCATCCTACCTCCAAAGCTGCACAAGTAGGATGGAGCAGATCCAACTTCAGTCCTGGGTGCAGAGTTTTTTGCTTGACTATCTGTGCTGTAGTTTTTGAAGGAGCCAAACAGTCATGGAATACTCTGTTGGGGTCTCCAAGATGCAGGCTCATTGTGTGTGGTCCTTTTTCACAGTCCACAGCAACTCCACTGGCTGCAAATTTTGGAGAAACAGGATTACTTGCATAAGTGAGATGAATTGGATTTATCACCATGCCTTTCAACTTCAGCAACTGGAAACTAGTGGATTAGTTTTGGGGCTGTATACTTGGATAACAGACTGCTGGGCAACTGTGTACAAGAAACTTCGCTTGTTTGTCTAAATAGTATCACTTGTGCATCCTGGGAGATAACACACATGTTAATTTTAGCAGCCAAAGAGTGGGAACGGTCACTGAACATACCGTCTCAGGGGCATAGAAGAGGATCAAAAGAATAGCTTCAAAGAGAAAAAAGTGACTTAAATAAAATATGACTGCCAGAATGGTTGCAGTTTGATCTACTGGTGTTTTCCCAGTTTACTAAAAAGAACAAAACAACAGCCATCAAATGTTGATCAGATGCTTTTTGTGTGGAGAGTGCTAGGGCAGAATCATGGTACACTCAAGACAGCAGGAGGGAATGAGTTTCAGGTGAATAATACAAGAGAAGAGACTTTAAGCCTGTCAGTTAGTTTTCCACTCTAAATGTGGAAAACTGAAGTTTCATCATGAAGTGACATTTTGTTCAAATCAGTTTATGATGCTTTTGTCACAGCTTTTTGAGTTCCAGCATCTGCACCATGGAAAAGTAAATTATGCACCCTGGAACCACCAGCACCCCAGTATCTCAGGCATTCACCCAGGCATTCAAGATCCTTTTGTAAACACCAAACTCAAGTATTTGTTTCTTAATGTGATGATAAACCCAATATTCTGGCAGCTGACTATTAGCTGTGTATCTTATTTTATGGATGACCAACTCAGGCTGCCCAGGGCTTGTAGCGCACTTGCAGTAGTAGGCAGAGTCTGTGAGAGCTGTGGTTTCTCAGCACCTCTGACTGCAAGGCAGTGCAGTCTCCAGTAATGTGCACAGGGTTGCAAGCCATGAATTTTAATCCTTGCTCTGTTACTAATTCACTGTGTTGCTCCAGGCAAGTCCCTCTCTCTTCAGCTGTAAAATGGGAAGAATAATAATGGTTTCCTGTCTTTCGGCAGCGATAAATTCATCTGTGTTCTTGAGGCATGCAAATACTACAGTGATGAGTGGCCCAGAGAAGACCATGAAAAAATGAATAATTCTGTATTTACTGCAGGCTTTGGGTGTGTAGTAAATAAGGCACTGCTAACTGGCTGGTGAAGATTACTTCTCTAAGTAGCTGCTTATTCAGTAGGTACTGCATAATCAGTACCTATTTATTCTATGTAATGAATGATAAAGGGTTCTTTGGGGAATAAAAGAGAGGTGAAGACATGTTTCAATGAAAATCTTAATACTGTTTTACAGGAAAACACAATTAGGACTTCGTCGTCCATTTAGGTTTTAGTGTTCTCCAGCTTTAAAGCACTTATTTTCAGCAACCATCACAATGTTCTTCTCAGGCAACTGTTTTCTGTGCAGGCACATGATTAGGTCTGTAACTTGTTCCCTGTCATAAAATCTTCATTCAAAAATAGCATTTTAACTGTGCACGTGTATCTGTTCTTTGTGTGCAATTATTTCTTTCTGAAATTTCTATCTGAAAACCAGGAATAACAAATCTGCCCTCTTTTTTATGTCTGTTCTGATAACACCATCGTTTTCTCATTCTTATATTGCATTTTTCTGGGATCTCAGATTAGTTGCAGGGTAAGTGATCTGTTCAATTTGTTCACACACTATCTTTCTCTTTGTATATAGATAATACTCCCCCAAAGGGCTCTTTTGACAAATAGAATTTTGCTATTGAACATAGCAAGGAAAACAATGAAGACCACTGTACACAGTGGTATGCTAACATTTCAATTCAAACTTTATTAGAGTAGGCTGAGCCTGTTCATCCTGCAATTTATCTGCTTATTAGACCATTGCTATTGCATCTGCTAAAAGCATGCGCAATCCACAAAACAAGCTGCCACATGTCCCTTTACAATTACATTGTAGGGAGATCTGTATTGTCATTCTGTATTTTGTATTTGTGTATATGATGTGTCAGAGCAGCAGTCCCCTGATGGGGCACATTTGGATATAGTTGGAGTCATGCTTACTTTCCTATCCATAAGCAGATCTAAGCTCTGCCAAGACAGAATATGGTTTAATGGTCTAGTCTCCACCCCATTTGGGGATGATGGATTTAAAATTAGGACATATCAAATTGGAATTGTGATATTTTCAAGTAGTCTTGACATAAAAGCGAGTCGTCCACTGCATAATACTTACAGCCTTTTAATGTGTCTAATAAAGGAGCATATTTTATTGTATTCTAACTCCACACATTTCTAGACATTTACTTGATATTCTTATCTGTGATTTCTGAGATCTATTTGAGATAAAAAGAATATACTGCATAAAACAAAGTAATATATGACCTCAAAGCATATTTAGAAATTACATATTAAAAGCATTTCTTCTTGCTACTTATATTGAGAACCTTCATGAGCATATTCATAAATATTTTGGAGAAAATTACTTCCATAAATGTCTCTTTTTAGGCCCTGATCTTATGAACGGCACACATTATTTATTCTGGGCATGGGAATTCATTGCCATTGAACCCATATACAAAGTTATTGAGGTTATAAACTCGGTAGAAAAATGTTTGCAACACTCTGTTCTTCAGGTTTTTACTTTTCACTTTACAAATGGTGCTACCAGCTACGAGGAGGATGCAAACAATAGGCACCGAATTATTGCCGGGGATGGCTGTTACCTCTAGTCACTTATGAATTAAACATCTGCTGTCTCACATTGAAAAAGTTTTAAAAATAGTTTGCATATGAAAAGGATGACTGCAAAAGAGATTTCAGTGAAGAAATCTTTAGCTTGTTGTGAACACGGCAGCCTTGCTGCTCACTAAGAGTTTGCCAGAAGTACGTCATCCTGTGCATTGTTGTCTGACAGAACCTGACAGTCTAAATTTCTTTTAATATCTCCTTCTTAGTGTTTCCTATGGACTAGGTCGACATCTTTGAGACAGATAGATATTAGAAAACATGGCCAAGTAAGTAGAACAGGGATTATCTGAACGTGAGTTTTCACGTAGACAAGCCATCTGAAAACAGCTTTTTTCTTTTACCACTGATACTGCTCTCTGGGAAAAATCTCCTACCATGATCTCCCAGGAGATGCATGGCCATTGAAATAATACTACTATTGAGAGGTAAGAGATGAACATAATTGCAACAAGAAGAATTTCAGCAGGGACAGGGCTAAATATAAAAATTCAGTGTTAGAATACATCGGACTGGTTGTAACCTGGCTGTACTTGGAGTTAAATGTAAAATTCTTGTCTTCCTGGAATAACACCCTGATGCTTGTAATCAAAACCAATTCGAAACACTGAGATCTGTTTCTTGGTGTCAGGGAAAGAGATTAAGGGGAAGGAGAGATCACTGTCATCTTTCACATCACAGAATGTACTTTGAAAAGGTCACGGCAAGACCATGGAAAACCTGAACAGAGGGAGAACGTACCATCTAGCACCACTCCAGGACTAGTTGTAAAGTTGAGCTGAGAGCCAGAACTGCAATCAAGACTGTAATAAGAATGATGCCGAAATTCAGTAAAATCCGTGGTAGCAAGAAACAGCTACTCAATTGTGGCTTATTTAACCCAGCTATGACTGCACACAGATTAATATTTTAAAGACAAGATTTAATGTGGAAAGGAGCTGATGCTCTATGTTTTGCTGTGTGTTTTTGTTGAGATACACAGAGAGTGAGCGTGTTTGGAAGGTGATATCTGAGCAATGCTCCACATTACATAAAGGGCCTGAATCATTCAGAAGATTTACTATCTTTTAAAAAAATTAACCGATCCGGCTGCTACTCCATGGCTCTTGAGCCTTCAGATGCCTATATAAATAATGAAAGCCTTCCCTGACATTCTCTCTATTGCATGTAAACACTCCATGATATTGGTAACTTTGCTAATGTGGGTAATTTTGTTTCAGTCTTTTTTTTAATTATTATTCTTATTATTTTCCTCTCAGTCTTTCCTTGTATCTATTTCTCCAGTGGCTAAAAGATTAACGATTAACCTCCTATTACAGAGGAACAAGAAGATGGCTTCAGCATTATTTATTTATTATTCTTTTTCTTAGCTGGAAATTGAATTATACACTCCCTATTTAAGACCCTTCTGATGAAAATGTCAGTTATCATAAACTAAATGTTCTTTCATAGTACCAGTACATAGCTAGCTAGTAGCAAAGAGTAGTAGAGGAGGGAAAAAAAGAAAATCAGGTGTAGAATTGTGCATACCTACACGTGGAAATAGATAAACTCCTTTCAAGAACAAATTGATTAATCCTTATTGCACCCTGCAATGTGGTCAAGTCTTTCTCAGTGATAGGAGTGAAATATTAATAAGAATAGCTGTGTGATTTGATAGGGCATGAAAATTAAAGTTGTTATTCCCAGATGCTAGATAAAGGCTTTTCTTGGTAAAATCTTCTGACTTGCTAATGAATATATGAAATAAAACCCCTAGAATATCCCATGCTGCCTATGTTATAATTGTCTTAGTAATTCTAAGGAAAATGACCCTGCTCCTGTATCAGGGAGTACATCAGAGTCTTCAAAGATCATTTCTGTTCCCCACAGTTCAGGCTAATCTTCTTATATTAGTATAGTAGTAGCTGGTAAACGTTGCTGCTCAGTACCACAGTGTGGTGGGGTTCTTTCCAATGGAGAAATAAAGTTTGTTCATCCATTGAATTCATTAGCAATATGTCTCCTGTGCCCATGCTAAGCCATCGCTGCACTCTCCTCCATGTTCGCTCTTCTGACTAGTGCAGACTTTTTTGGCCTCTTCTGTTTGTCTGAGCTACACAGATGACACAGGGACTTGCCCCAAGTTCTCTTTCACTTGGGATGTCACCAGCTTCCTTCTTTCTCTCATCCCAGTTATCTATGCAAGAATGGCCAGAGCGCTCAAAGCAGTTCCCTTCCTCCTTGCTGTGTTTTCTGTATCTTCATATCTAAGCACATTTCTAATCACTGAAGAGTTAGGCGGCAGCTCAGGGCTAAATGGCAGCTCAGAGGCTGGATGTAGCAGAGAACTCATGCCCTGGCATTTAATACATATTATAGAACAAGAAGAGAAAACCTGGGGCCTGGCATGCCCTCAGATTCAACAGTGCCCCATAGCATTACACAGGCTCAAGCTCTCTGTCTTAGGGGGACAGTTTTAAGGACACTCCTCAGTTTAATCTGGAGTGTCCTTTGACTATCAACAGATAAAGTCACATCACATTTAAAAATAGTGCCACCCTTATGTGGATAAAGCCCTAAACATTCTGGTTTTATCACAGTTTAAAGGCAATGGGAATCTCAAGAATTTTTATTCATCCATAAGCAGCCATAAGAAATACTTCCTAAGGGAAAGGTTGACCTAATGCTAGTTGGCCCTTGGAACAAGAAAGGTGACTACAGCACATGAAGTGTGAGTGGGTGGGTGGGTGGGTTGGGGGGGCACATACTTGTGTGTGTGCTCCTGCGCTCTTCTAAGGCAGGATCATGCACTTTAGTGAGGGCTGTGTCTTCATTGCACCCCCCCTTCCTGGTCTATCAACCAACCTTCAAGATGGGAAAAATAAACCCCAGTCATATTCCACCCTGGCCAAACCCCCAGAAGAGGGTATGTTGTAGGCCAGAGAAGCTGCAGCACCTGGCCCATGTCTGTTGTGCCTGATGGAGCTCCAGAGCTTCCAATGGGCTGTGCAGCTTGCCATAACCTCCAGAGTAGTCACGTTTGTGTGAGGCACAATCTGGCCTATAGTTTCATATAAGCGCTTTCATTTAGTAGAAAAATAAAAAGTTGTTAGTCAGAACAGTGTTTTATTTTTCTAAGGATTATTGCTTTTTAATTATTGTTCTAAGAGGTTTGTATGCCTTGTATGAAAACAGCTTAGAAAGAAATATGGTTTTAAAAAATTATTTATTCCCAAGAGCTAGATTAATCTTTCCAGGAGGGAAACTGGAACAGACGCCAGAACATACCACACTGAAACGTAGAAGCTGTCAGCTTCATTGGTTCCTCTTTCAGTCTAGCAGCAGTTACAGAGGACTTGTAGCAATTTCATTTAATACTGAAGGGATCACATTAAGAAAAGAATGAAGGTTGACGAAGTATGCGTTTTGTTCAATTTGCTGCTGTTTTGAAGAATGAGGTTTTAAACTTTCTGAAAGTTATTAGGTTGTATGCATTGAATGAAAAGTAAGACAATTTGTAAAGCATAATATGATGTTGATTTCTAAAGTAAAAAGGAAATTGGATCTAAAGTTCAGTGAACTAGAGCTGATTTTCATTATAGACATTACTACTATAGAAATTCTGTCAAGAATTAAAACTGCTGCTAAACGTACAGACACCTGGTGAAATGGCAAATCTCTGTACAGGTACAAGCATATAAGAATGGGAACGCCGGATCAGACCAAAATATCTTGTTCAGTGATTTCCCATAGAACTTATAGAAATTGAGCAAGAACAGGGAAAGTACTTACAGGGCCACCAAAAGCGATGGCAGTTCCCTTGTGCTTAACAGCAATGAAGGGCTGGGAAGGCTGCAGGAGGGTCCAGCCTCAGCCTCCAGTCCCTCTGGCTGCAGACCCAGTCTTCTCTGGGTCTCTCTTGGAGAACCCACTCTCTGCCTGGGGTCCACATGCTGAAATTTCAAGGGCCTGGGGAGGGTGAAAGGAAAAAAAATAATCCAGGTAGTTTGGAACTAATAAGAAACTTTCTGGTAGTAAAAGAATTAGCATCTCATTTACTCAATGGCCAAAATTGCATTCCCTGGCACCCAGCATTCAGTGGGAAGTCAGCTCTTCCATAACTCCTGAGTTCTAGCAATCTACAGTTTAGAGTTACAAATTGCAAAATATATTTAATCATATATAATAAATCTATAAATAAGAGTTATGCATGCCAAAATGAAGGGTATTAGGATGTCTGAAATATTGTAAAATGGATGTCTAATTGATTTATTTTGTCTAAAGCACCGTTGAATATAGAGCTGCTCTCAATAGGGGAAAATATCACTAAAGTTTCCTAGAACTTATAACAGAGTACGGGGTATTAGGAGACTAACATTCTCTCCCCTATCTGCCAGGGAAACTTTCTAACCAAGACTTACTGCATGACATTGATAAATGATTCAATTCCATGGTGTTTGCCCCATATTCCTCAAGTGAAATTTTTAAATGGAGATTAATAAGTACTCTCTTCTCTGAGGTTTCAGAGGCCTCATTTTTACATTGTCTAGTATATGTATACAGAACAATTGAGAGCTTTGCAAGAAAAACACAAAATATAGTTAAAATTTATATTAGAACCTTTTAGACAGTTTGCACGCATAACACAATTTATAAAGATGATAACAAACAAGCCAGGCAGTTTGGAGATTCTATTGGATTAATAAGCACTGAAGATATATGAACACATACAGGGGTATGAAGAGGTATTTTTTTGTTGTTTTTACTAGCTATAGAAAAACATTTCAGGCTTATCTAAAACTGTTTATAAGATTCTTGATAAACTGAGGTGTTGAAATGTGTGCTTTGGATTTCTGTAGTCTTTTTCAGACTTAAGTACTTCACAGTTTTAAAATAAAGATGGAGCGAATTTTGAAACATCACTTGAACAAAAATATCTAAATCACCTAAAAAGTCAATGTTTTCTTTTCTAGCAAAGTCAAGAGGAGCGCTGAGAGTATTCCAGTGTCACTGGATGTTGATTTTGCATTAAAAAAAAACCCAAACCAAACTTTTAGCTGCTAAAATTCCACTGAGCCCTAATTAAAGCACTGATCTAGAATAAAACAGCACTGCAACAGATGGTGGGATGTCCAAGTATATTCAGGTCAGTTTAAGTGTACATATTCACATCTCAAAAACCTGTAAAATAAAAATGCTTTATTTCTTCTGATTAATTTTTAAAGCAAAGAACATTTCTGTGTTCTCCAATTTATAGAATATTTTCAATTTTTTGTAGACTGCCGTGACTACAATTTACAGTTCTCTGACCATCACACTTTATGTGAAGTTGGGAAAATGCAGAAATGCACACATTCTGTTACCAGCTTGTTTCTCTTCTAAATCAAAGCTTCTGATGTTTAAAGAAGAGTTGTGGATGAAAGAAAGTACAGCTTGAGGCTATGATACAATGCACTTAAAGGTCCCAAAGGCAATATTCTTAACATCTACAACCAACTCTGAAACATAACCTAGGAATGTAAATGTTAGGGCTGGGCTCTTAAATTCGTTTCCTGACACATTGCAGGCTGACAGCCTTTGAATTTATAAAGGCTTCCTATCTAAGCAACCAAAAGGACTAGCGATCACTTAGAATTTCACTGAATTTCACTGAATTTTTTGGAGTTGGAAGGGACCATATAATATTTATTTTAATCTGTCCTTACAAAACAGTAGCAACCTATGAGAAAGCATTACCGTGTATATATCCAGGTGATTATTTCATCTGATTATACATGTTTTCATCATCTTAAAATTGTTCATCCATGCACAATTTGGAGTCTAGTTTTGTCTGCACAAAGTAGGCAGTCAGGAGGTGGCTGTCAGGAGGATTCCTAACCCTATTTTCTGTATTTGTGTATAACAATATATACTCTCACAATGAGGTTTAGAATGGACCAAGAAATTATTTTTCCTCATTATATTTTTTCAAATAATTTAAATGCTAGAGTATTTCATGGAAATGCCTTCTCTCCAGGTTTTTAGTTTCCCAAATATTATTTTTTAAACAAAACAAAATAAAGTATTTTTTTATTTTCTGTGGGTGCCTACAAAATCCAAGGAATGATCCAGGGAAACCCTAATTTCTTTGGAGACCAAGGGCACCTTAGATTTTTGCAGTAAAAGTACCGGACGGGGACCTAAGGGACCCTGTCAAACAGATGTGCTCATTGGCATGGCTATGACACAACAGCACTGAGTTCAGCACATAGCATGTTACCAACACCTACTTTAATTCAAAACTGTCAATGCTGGGTCAAGGTGACCTCTGCATTTTGTAATACAGGTCACTGAGTAACAGACACAGTGCCCACTAGGATGCCAGGATGAGAACTCAAGGCTCATTTCTGTCTCCTGTCTAACTTCGAATGGAAAACCTAAATCCCTCTGTGGGGAGCTGGCCTTTTCAGCCATCAGCCTTTCAGAAGTCAACTATTCTTCATGATTTTTTTTTTTTTTTACCCAGACTATTAACTTGCATTCTGAAAATGAAAAAATACTTTAAAGAATAAGTAGAAATTGAAGAGGCTGAAAGAGTAGGCTTTGTTATAAGTAATAATTTCTGCTGCCACCAAAATTGAAGTGCACTCCAATATACCTTAAAGGTGAACAATCCTTGTGCCAAGATGTAGATCTCATGTATTTTATAATATGGATACACTTGTTGAGCATATATTCTGGCCTGTGAAAGAGTAGATTTTTTTTTTTTCTACAGGATTTCATGAGCATTAACTGAACCTGAAAGTTTTCCTTTCTGAAAAAATGCTTATGTTTTACAACCACACTCCAATAGCTCATGAGGGTTAGAAGGGACACCGGCAAGTGCTTCAGGGGATGGAAGAACAGAAATTAAAAATATAGAACTGAATGATTTTCTGAAGAACCACTGACTTAAGGAAAAGAAAATCAGTCATTTATTTCTGGAGGGTGTAGTAATGAAAACAACAGGACAGTTTAAGATGTGAAAATTATTTTAGTGATGGGTCATAGTGAACCACAAACAGGTATTTCTGATCACATTGACCATAAAAATTCCCATAATGAATCATAAACAAACAGGACACATAGAAAGTAAAGTAATTCTTCCACAGGTATAACCTTTCAGTTTCAAGCAGTCTAAGGTCTATGGACTTCCTCAGCCAGAGGGTGCATTCACAACATTGATTTTAATACCCATTGATGGAGCTTCTTTTGGTGCATTTGTCTAATGGATTTTTGAGCCCATTTATAACTGTGGCCTCCACAGCTTCCTCTGGCAAGGAGCTCCACAATTTAATTATGCATTGTGTGAAAAAGGATTTTATATTGCTCACTTTAAACTGACCTCCTGATCACCTGAGTGCTCCTTTGTTTTTTATAGTATGAGCAATAACAAATAATCATTTATTCAGTCTGTGGCTTCATATCTCTCCTCCCTCATCTGCTTTCCAGACTTAGGAGTCTCAACCTAGTCTCTTTTCTTCTTACTGATGCCATTTCATACTTTCAATTGTCCCTGTAGCAGTCCCTGTAGATCTTCCCTATACCTTTATCTAGCTCTCAAGCTCTTTGAGGCGGAAGAGACCTGCATGAAATTTACAGGATGTGGGTAGACCACAGCTTTCTACAATACTACACCGATTCTGTTTTGTTCTATTATCCCTCATTGTTCTTAGCACTTGTTTACCTTTTTGACTTCTGCTGAGCATGGAGCTGGGACTTTCACTGAACCATCTGCAGTGATTCTGAGATCTTTACTGTAAGGATAATGGCAAATTTATGCACCACTATTGTGTGTAGTTTTTATATTTGGAAATAGAATGCATTAAAAAAAAAAAAAAAAAAAAAACCAGAAAAGAAATCCTGTGTCTAGAACCTATTGGAACTGAACTAGAACTAGACACCTTCAAAAACATCAGTGAGTATAAAGGTGTCCATGTCTTGTCATATTCTCACTTCATCCTTCCTACCTTGCTCTAAAAGGCCAACGAACAGGTTTTTAGACTTGCAAATTCGCTGGCATGTTTCTGAGCAAAACTAAACTTCCCAGCTCTGGCTGATGTCAAAAGGAGTCAAGACTGGCTAGCCCTCATAGAATTGGACCTGAAAAGTATTGTTCTAGTAACTGTTTATACTATGTGACATTGTCACTTCCATACTCTTTGTGGAGCTTGATGCTGGGAAAAATTAATTTCTAGAGAGGTTATGAAAGATCAAGGATGCTATAATGTCATCATAATTACATGTAACTTGGGCATCAGCATTACATAAAAGCATATTGAATACTTACTTAACATAACATTTGAATAAATCATGTTTAAAATCATGTTCACTGAAACATTTATTTCAGCTAGAGCCACATGATTTAAGCTTCTCATACATAAACTTTTTTGGCATTATTTATGAAAACTTGGCTTGCATCCACTTAATTTATACTTTAAAAAATAAGAGATAGCTATGAGAACCTTAGATTTATAGCAGAAACCTCCATCATCTTCTTCTTACTGAGGTTTCATCAGGTCTACAATGGTAATTCAATAACTGTGTCTATAATATCCTGGGAGTTTTAAACACATTTTCCTGTTTTTGTGTTTGGCATTTATCTGTACTTTCTTACTTTTCTTGATGGGCTTCTAGGTACTAAAAATAATTTGTTAGTGCCTATCATGCTGTGTGACAATGATACCCTTGAATGCCTAACCTGGTTAACATGGGTTGAACCTCCCAGGAAAAGGGAAAGTGAATTTTATTGACTCATTAGTATGGGTGCCTCACTGTTTCTGAAGGTTCTGAAGGTAGGATTTGCAAGGTGGGCTGAGTAATCTTCAGGTAGAAGTCCAGAAGCAGTTGTCCCAGGGAGGAAGAGTTACACTAAGGTTTTGCATTTATCTGATAAACCAATAGTTATTGCACCAAAGCCATGTAGTATATGGGCTTAATTTCATCTCTGTTGTGTGTGCTGGGTGAAACAGAAGTATTTTCTTCACTTCAAAATGAAAAAGGCTCAAATATAGGTGTACATTCTGCAAGCCTGTGGAGAAGGAGTTTAACATCACATTTGATTTTCTTCCTGTTTGTAAATGGCTCGTGTGAATACATTCCAGAGTAGGAAAAGAAAGTATTTTTTCTTAACAGTGCCATTCCACATTCAGATGTTTTCAGATTCTGAAGCTGAAATATCTCACTTTCTTATTGTTAGTATTACCTTCTGAGCTATAAATATTAGGCTTTGTATCTATATTTTCATGCTGAATCATTTTGTTAGATACAAAACATCAAGTGTACTTGTTAAACATTCCGTGATTCACGAGCACTGCTTCACATCCTGGCCTTAATCCAGAAAGGGCTACCACATTTCACTCTCCTAAAGACTACTCTCAAACGAATATGGTATTTGATTTAATTTCTGCTTTTACATGGTCTTGTAGGATCTAAAGGTGTGACAAGAAGTGATGATTGTTCTTTAAAATTTAACCTACATTTAGTTAAAAGACTCCAGCAATTTCAGAAATATAGTACTAACCTAGCTTTCATGGTTTTTTTTGCTCTCCACTTACCATTAGCAGAGGTATTCTAAAGACATATAAGACATCTTGGTCTGATATACTTTTGGAGGGCAATATGTATGCTCAATGTACTGAAACAGATCTAGCCCATTGACAGGAGGATCTGCATTAAAACACTATCGATGGGAATTATGTGGTATTACATACTCAAAAGTTTAACATCTAACTAGGTATAGGCTATGTTTGGAGTTAATAGATACTGCTGGACGGTGAGTCATCTACCTTTTTTTAGCCATTTTCAGCCTTTGAAGTTTCTTTCAGTCTTTGGACTTTATTTCCCCACTGCACTATTAAGGCAGCCTATGGTAACTGGCTCAGACTTACACATTTAATTTCTGATGTTTACACCGGCAAGAAGGAATCACAACAAGAGACATTCTGAGTCCTGGTACCATCCAGAAATTGTACAGACTTTAAAAAACAGCACACAAAGTTCTTATTTTGCAGTTCAGGAAAACCCTAGCCTTCCAGTATAGGTTGTTCATGGTATCTTTTTCTGTATTATATTGAGTGAGACTTCAAGAGAGCTGGAAGGAGAAAAAAGGGGGAAAGACGAGTTACTATTTTTGTTACTTTAATAATCCTAAATGCAAAACATTAGCTCTTTCTAGCAACAAAACCTCCACCAGCAGCAATACTGAAACCATATGCCCTCCATTTGATTTACCATCAATGACTGCCTGGCTGCACACAGAGCCTCTCTGCTTAATAGTGGCTCTAGGCAAGTGCATGTATAATATTCAAAGCAGTTTTGTTCTTTTATTAAAGTTGTGATAAGGATGCAAAGCATTTTAATGGGAATAATCAATTATATAATGATATTCATATACAACAAAGTGCTTTTAATATAAGTACTTTTAATGTGGTGCTTTTGTGATGTGGGAATTACTTTTGTAATACTTTTAGAAGCATGTCTTCCCTTGGTGCCAGGCAGACAGAAACAGTAGGAGACTTCTGTAAGAGATGAACTCCATTTACTCATCATTCACAAGAAGGCATTTTTCAATGCAGAAACCAAAGCATTTTACCACTCTGCTGAATAAGAGAATTTCAACATCAAGATAGGTCTACATTTTTGAAAGAGAAGAAAAAAATGGAGTGCATTATGAGTCTGAATAAAAGCTCATTGTGAAACTTCAGGATTTAAAAGATAAATTTTAATTCTTTTCTTGTTTCATTTGCCTAATTATTTTCCTGATCTCCCTTTGCTGTTACCATTTCTCTTCCAAAAAAAAAAAAAAAAGAAAAAAAGAAGCTAAGTTAATTCTATCCTGCCATTGGCAATTTTGATGATAGATGTCAAAAGTTATAAACACAAGGTGCCCATACAAGATGTTTTGCACTCTTTTGAGAATGTTAATAAATATAGTAAAAGAAACTATTAGTATATCCAAGGTTTTTTTTATCTTATGGGTATGGATATATGTAGGTAAGGGGATTGAAACCAGACACTTATTCTACCTATGTTCATTTATTAGTGCCCTCTTCCACCCATAGCTAATTTGCTATGAATTCCATACCAGTTGTCATGGTTACAGGGTGAGCTGCATCTGTCTCTCAGGTATCATTGGTTATGTTTGGGAGCATAGTCCTAAAGGCAGATGTATTGTGAGTGTGCTCCCTGACTTTTTATATCCAGCCTCTGCAAATGTAAAGTGCTTGCTCCTATACCTCACAGCAAGTAGCTATGTGTACTTCAGAGAAGAGCCCAGCTATCTTCTTGTCATGATATTGACCATGTGGCTCTACCAATGTCAGTTATGTGACCATAGTTAGGCAATATATTTGTGTCAATGCTTTGGTTTCACATGTCCCTTCTCTGTTCTTCCTCCCCTCCTCTCTTCTTTGCTGAGCTCACAAATTTACCCCAAGCCTATTATGGAGTCACGGTGGCAGACAACTAAGAAGTGTGGACATTAAACAAAGCTATACTTAAGAATATCAATCAAACCACAAAATAGCATGTTCAGGCATGTTTGCAGGCATGCAATATTATGATCTTTAAACACAGAGCAATGTGACTTGTGAATCCTGATGCCTAGAACTATCAAAAGAACATAAGATACTGTGAAGTTTGGAGTTGGATTCATATGAAGATTAGATGTAGGTGTCTATATGAGAACTAGGTGCTCCCATTATGTCAACAGAGATTTAGTCAACTCATTTAATGGAGCCTATGTATAGAAATCTGGGGATCCTTGACTTGGGCTGTATCTGACCTGAGAGGCTTGGCCCAGTTCCCATACACAAGCATCCTGAACCACTGGGATGCTCCCAGGAACCCCCCTTGGACTCCAGTAACCTCTTCAGTAGAGCGTGTGTATTAAGTTGCTCCTGTCTCATAACTGACAGCTCTATTCAGTGTTCCAAGTAACTCAGGGCATCTTAAATGGAGTAGATGGTGGCATCTAAGCTGAGCCCTACCCAGCCCTGCCCATTCTGTTCTAGGTGGCTGTGTATTTCAAGGGGATCCAAGACATGACAGAGGCCCCACATCTCCCTATCCAGCACACAATGGAGTTGGGCATTCACAATACTCAGCTCTTAACATCCTTTAGCCAGTGCATATTTAATGTGAAATGCATAACCACTCCAGGAACAGGGACCAAACCCAGGATTTACCTTTCCCATATAAGTGGAGCTTAATGCGTTCAAACTGAGGATCATTTCCCCCATGCTTTTAGTTGCTTCTCTTTAACTTCTCTAAGCAGACAGGTAAAGTAATGCACAGAGACATAAATCAGATTGCAAGATACAAATCAATACTTATTATGGAGAGACCCTTACATTCATCACGCCTTCTCAGAAACTACTTAGCTAAAACTTATATTTTATTGCTGATTCCAGCAAAGCCAACACATTTCAGACAACATCTCCCCTTGCTCTCTCTTAATAGTAGCAGTATTTCAGAAAAGTCCTATTTTACCCAATGTTCTGAAACAGTTCAACAAAAAAATTTCAGGAAAAAACATCTCTTTTTTCTGGGTAAAAAATGCAAAATGTATTCTGCAAAGTCACATGGATTTGAATTGAAAAAGCTCAAAACTATAGACTTAAGCTTCAATTTTTCAATAGGCCCTTTTTATATGAACCTCAATGTTTAAACACACATAAAAATATTTAAAACATTAGAGATAAAGTATTCCATTTTACTTTGAATACATCGCATTGAATTTCAACATTAGTTTGACATAAAAAAATAATGAAGTTACTTAATTAGATAACATTTCTTTACATCAATTAGAAATCTTTTCTGAAAATTATTCACATAGCTCTATCAAAACCATATTGTTGCATTGTGTTTTTCACAAAAGCAATTACTATTTTTTTCCTTTTTCATTTCTTGGCAACGGAGTCATGGATCTATAATTAAAAACTCACTTAGACAACTTCCAAAAGATTATTACAATCTTGTCATGTCAGGGGTTGAGCAAGTCAATTTATAGATTTTTTTTTTCCCCATCTGTAGATTCTACAGTGATGGTCTGAAAGCCTTCAAGGCTCTAAACTACACTTTGTTTTGGCTGTGGACACAGGACATGCAAATGATATTCTCTCTTTCTCTCTTTTTAGGAATGCAGTTGAAGAAAACAAAAAACTATATGCAATTTATGACACAAGGTGAGTAACAAAAAATATTTTAAAAACATGACTATTATCTGCAAAGGGAATGCTTAGCCTTTAAAATGTTAAAGATTAATACTAGCATTTATTAATTTGTTTTCTTGAGCCACAAAGTAATCTTTAAATCAAGGCACAATGACAACTACTTTAGATCATCATACACAAAATTCTGTATCTATCTGATCATGATTCCCCTTCATATATCATGATTTTCCTTTCTATACAGTGAACATAACAAAGAAATGTAGTTACACAGCCAGCTTCATTTACATGTTATTCCGTAGATGAAGATGGCCCACGATCCCGATCTGTATATTATAAACTTACTTGTGGTTGCTTCTGATACCTGTGTTTGGGCAATGAGAGAGAAGGGTGGGCTGGCACAGCCTGAGGAAAAGGGATGCATTTAAAGAGACTAAAAGAGGCACTTCTACCAGCAGAGCACAGTGTCCTGTCAGTGCACAGCTGTGGGTACAGCCCTGTATAAACACTCCACATTTTGAAGCGTTTCCTTTCCCCTCATCCTTCTTGGGCTGTTTTCTGTTAAGGGCACTCCATAGCATAAGTAAAAAAACCTCCTCAAAGGATAAGAGGAAGATCTACATCAGACTTTCACTTTATTCTACCCATAGTTTTTTCTTTGTTACCCTGGATTACCGCTTCTAGAACTTTTCCTTATCTTAGCAAATCAGGATTGATGCCAAATCATTTCACTGCACTTCCTCCTCATTGATGATGCTGTTTTATGTGGGAGTGTTTGCATGTTTGCTTTCCCCCTCACCCCTCCAGTGTTTATTCTTTGTCTTTCTACTTTTCCACTGTTAAAATTCAAAGAGACATTTGGATGAAAATGTCAGGAACCAGCATCTCTTGGTGGTTTAACTAGTCCTTATTCAGATGCATCAGTTAGGATTCTGACTTAATCTTCCTTTAAATATACATAATACTAAATCTAAGTAATCAATTCAAACAACTTGCACTTGTTGTCTTCATTCCGTATAATTTCCTATACAATGAGGCTTGGGTCTTGACTTGGAATTCTGGCTGCTGTAGTAAAAAATTGCATAAACAATAATTAGCACAAATGAGGTTCGTTAGGTTATTGATAAATACAAGAACACAAATAAATGGGCTATATTCTTCTATTTTTGTCTAACCTTATAGAAAAAAGGTAACTGCTGCATACTGTTTTGTTAAGAATAATGTGCTCCTGACAAAAAAATTTAAATGACACTAAAGAACACTCCAGTACAAATTCTTAACAAAGAAGTCATATGTAAAATACCTCTTCCTCAACTGCAGTTACAGTAAAAAAAATAAATCAGAACTCAGTTGTTTGTCTGTTTTTCCAAATGTGGACTGTTTTTTCATCAGGACAGAGATTTAAAGAATAGTACTTCTAAAGCACCACAGGCTTCTCTAATGCATTTGTGTTATTTCAGTGCATAATCATTAATCTTTATGATGAAAAAATGTGAGTTATAAAGAGCCTTGATTATTTCTTCCTCTGCCAAAGTGTCAATGGATTTTTATTTTGATGTGCCTGACTCATTATGTGCATAATCCAGAGGTTTTGCCGCATAAGGAATGGAATATTGCAGGAATACTCTTTAAAATTCATTCAGATAATGCAAATTTTTGTTCTGTTTTCTTGAGTATGAAGAAAAATAACCATCTGAAAATTAAACAACAGTTCAAAACAATTTGGGTCAAGCGTCCTTATTAAAAGCAAATTTGTCCCCATTATTCATATTGATTAATGCCTTATTCTTTATGTGGCCCCGCTGAAACATTCCAATCTCCACTACATCAGAACTATTGACATAACAATATTAATATTTCCATATAATTAAATGAAAACCATCAAATTATGCAACCAAAGCAAACGGATTCATGAAACACTGTTTGCAATCTGCCTGACAGAAACGGGGACAATAAGTATAAATTCATTGCCAGTTATAAACTCAGCATAAACTGTTGAGTATTACTTAACATCAGCAAATATTACATAAGCTTTCTGATAAGTATATGTAGTAGATAAATAGAATATTGGTTTCCTCACATAGTATATCCAACAACCACTGCTTGTTATCTGAACAGGGAAAACACAGTGTATGACTATTACGTTGGAGAGTATGGCCTTAGCCCTGATGCTGCATATCTACTCTACAGCATCCTCCCATCACTCTAAAGCTCAGCTTCTGCTGAGACACTGTAGGACAGAAAGAAAGGAAGTTGAGCTTTCTGAAAGAACTATTAAGTTTCTGTTCAATGGTATTTTTGCAAAAATGATCCTCAACTTCTGATTTTGTAAAGTAAAAAAGAAATCAGGCTTGGGAAAAAAAAAAAAAAAAAAGAGTTGAAAAATTTTTTGTGGATTTTTTCCCAGCCGGTTTTATTAATTACACCTTCTCAGCAGGTTAAACCAGCAGTCTATTAAAGTGGCTGCAAGGCAGAATAGGTAAGCAGCAGCATGGGTCTCAGCCTAGTAAGATTAATGTCCTGTGCTCCTCGGAAGACACCACTTCAGCTGTAGCAGCAATTCTTCCCACTTTTTTTAGTTTCTGCCTTTCTCTCTTTTGTATCTCTGAAACCTCTGTGATTGCAGTTTACTCCAGGATAAGACTGGGTTTTTGTCAAAATCAGCTAAATGACAGGCAAGCCAGAGAGGAAAATGAAAAAGAAAACGTTCTGATAAGTGATTTTGACCTCAGCGTGGAAGTTGGGTTATGTTCATTTTGTCAGGCAAACCCTCAGTACCACTTTCCAGTGCAAGAGCTCAGTGATGTATTGCACGGTGTGATCAAATACTTCTCTGATTCTCAAGTGAGTCTTTCTCCTACAGTCTGGTGACTGATAGTGGTAGTCCTGCAAATGCATTAGTTGTGAGCAGACATCCCCTCTTCTCTTGCCTTCCCATCATTGCCTCCTCTTCTGTATCTCCATTAGTACTGACAATGATGAAGAAAACTGGAATTTGTTCCAAAATTTTGAGTGGCTCCTCATTCCACTCCCACTGCCTTCAACAATTTCTGTTCTTTAACAAAGGCTGAGTGTGCTTTGTTCCAGCTCCTGACAGAAGATGATGGGTGCATCTACATAGCGTTTTAGTTCAGACTGGGACTGTGCCTGTGAATTCAGTCATTTGATCATTCCCACTTACTGTGCTTTGGTGGAGTAGTCTCAGAGCAGCCTCAGAGCACACCAACTCAATTCCTTTCATATGAAACTAAGATAGAAAATGCACCCCCGCCACACACTGAACATGGTCCAACTACTAATGAACATCTAGTCTATGGGACCAGATTAGGACTTTTCCTAAATGAAAAAAAACCACAACCCAATATGTGTATGGTGGGGATGTCAGATCCTCAGCAACAGGACTTTTGCTCTACAGACCAGTCTCGGTGCTTGCAAGCCCAGACATAGATAATGAATCCATTGTAACCCCACTTACCCCAAGGATTTTCATGTGTGGGCTTGGCAGGTGTATTCTTCCACATGTATTTGCATTGGCCCAAGGACAGTCCTTTAGTGCCTGCCTTTGCAGTGTAGACTTACTCATTTTTGAAGTGACGATACCCATGTTGGCAATGCTAAGGAAGAAAAGAATATCCCTGTGCTTAACTTATTGAACTAAATTTGACCGGGAGCATAGGTCTTAACTGTCCCATGAGCCAGAGGCTGGAATATTCACCAAAGTAGTAGAAATGGTGATGAATTTTAGTCCCTGATCTATGACATTTGAAGTCTCATCTTTTACAGGGATAATTTTTCTGGGACAGACTGTATGTTGGAAAAAGAGCAAGAGTGAGTGTGAGAAATGATGAAGGCACCTAAGGGCAGCAGAGGATCAGGTTCTGTTCCTTACACCTCTGAATGTTGATTTATTTGATCCAGTAATTAATTAATGAATTACTGGATTATTTATGAAATAACAGGACTTCATAGATAAGAGACATACCACGAGGCCACAGAGTGATGTTAACTCTTTCCCTCTCTCCCTTACTTAACTATTTGCTGGAAAGTGGAACATTTCAGACAACTGAGATGAAAACCTTACCCCAAGCTTCTGTAGTCTGGGTTCATCTCAGGAGATACATACTTGGAATTTTCTTGGATGGAGAATCTACAGGTTCTGACTGGGTGCTTTGCTTTAGTGAGTAAAAGCACCAAGACCACGCATTGAAATAACCTGTTTACTTTTTGAAAGGACATGTTTAGTTGCCTAATTCCAGGAGAAAAGTCAGAGTAGCAAATTTTGAGTGCAGTTCAAGGAGTCTATTTCTGTTCCATTTTTTTCCTATTAGTCGCATTAAATAGCTCCCCAGAAGTCTTTGCTTCCATTATTTCTTAAAATATTCTGCATTGTGCAGGGCTTTGCTGGGGCTTATCTCCAGACCATTGCCACAGAAGCTTTGTTATGAGTCCTTCCTGTGGACAAAAGCCAAAGTGCCATTTTCACTGTAAATGCCATATCACTGAGAAGTCAAGATGATTTTTTACCTTTCATGAAATTCATTGATCATTTATAATTTTTAATGTCCTTCAAGCCTAATTGAATCTAAAGTCCAAAGGAACAAATGCTCCATAACCCCCTAACTATTTCTTTGCCCCATCAGCTCCAACACAGATTATCTTTAAGCTACCCACAAGTAAACGGAAATGGTTGCTCTGAAAGATCAAGAAGACAAATACTTAAATGAAGTGATAAAATATGACAGACTCTACAGCACTGTTGATTCATTCCTACCTCAGATGTGTTTCCAAAGTACCAGGATAGCATGTTAATCAGAAATAGTGTTCTCTAAAATATTTTATTTCTGTTATAAAACTGACAATCTATTTAGGAAAAGTTATTACTGCTTAAATGTGCTTTTAAACCATGTTAAATTCTTCATGAGAACTATTTTCTTCAGTGTTAATATTCCCTTTCAACATTTAGGGAGAAAGAACTGAATTGGTACCCTTCCCTACACTCACCTTAGCTGAAGTCTCTGAAAGAATTAGTCTTCAGTACTGCCCATCCACAGTATTAAAAAACAATATCAGGATCCAGAGGCCTCAGATCACTTGATATATATATATAATATGACTTTTCATTTTTGATCCCTTGAGTCATGTATGCCTCATGTTAGAATTCTCAAGCTTTCATCATAAGCATTATTAATTTTTAAATGAAAGCTAGGATTTTCATTTACTTCATAATCACAGTAATTATGGCACTATTAAAAAATCCAAATATTGCAAGACTTAATATGAAAGTGTCAACACACAAGTTTCTCTACGTTTTTCCTCATTGTCTATAAGGTTTTATATTGTGTTGAAAACTGAGCCTGCTCCTTCTTTTATTGATCTTTTATTATTAATTGCAATAGCAACAAGGTCAGGACAAATGTCTTTCTTTTCAAGAATTTGTTGAGGAGAGACAAAAAGCCATCCGTGCTTTCTCACTTATATACAACACCACAGCAAATGTCCATCCATCCTTTTCCTAGCAGTTTCCCTAAGGGAAAAGGATACGTAGAAGGAAAAACAGATGGTAAAGAGAAAAAGTGAGAAAAAAAAGACATTGCTAGAAGACTAGTGAAATGTTGTGCTCTGTCATGGACTGGTGGCCAGTGATTGCAATGTGACCAGAATCAGGAGCTGGCTCAGGGCATGCTTACACCGTTGATAGAGCATGGTGAAGAAGACTGGCATTGGGTAGGAGCTGGCTCTGGAACCAAAGCAACACAGCCAAGTCAGCGTGCTTCTGTTTCTGTGCCAATTCGTCCTGCTGAAAGGAATAATTAACCTGGAAGGAGGTTAACAACAATAACAACTGCCCTGTCTCCACTTCAACCAATGTTTTATACAAAGTTAGAAGCACCCAGAAGCCCACAGGCAACACAGCAGTGAGCCTATAGCTCTCAGTCATACGTCCCTTGGGCACCAGTGCAGTTTCCCTTCATTATCGCTATCACTATCCCACTTAACAGCCCCCGAATACACACTGGCTTTGGAGGCAGTGGAGGCACAGCATGACCATCCAGATGTGTGCTATTAGCATCCTCGCAGGGGTGGCTGACGGGACCCTCGGGCCCAGTAGCTGTACGTGCTCACCACACTCACACCCCTGGACAGGGGGACCCCCTCCAGCCTTCAGCGGGTCCTGCCCCAGCGGCCTCCCTGCCCCAGCGGCCTCCCCCCCAGGCACGGCTCCCGGGGGGCAGGCGGGCACAGTCGCCCCCCTCGGGTCTGGGGAGGGCAGCCTGCCCCCAGGGCTGAGGCTCGACCCGCGCCTCCTCAGCCCGTTCGGGCGTCGGGCAGCCCCCTCTCACCCGGCTCCTGGGGGGTCCCAAGGGGCCGCCGCCCGGATCCCCTCGCCCTCCCGGAGAGAAAGAGGAGGCTGCGGGGAGCCGGCTGCCAGGGGGCTACCCCCGCCTCAGGTGGACTTGCTGCGGGGCCGTGGCCGTGGCCGTGGCCGGCGGGGCGGGCGTGCCCCGAGGCGGTGCTCGGGGGAGCCACCGCCTCCTGCTGCCGGCCCCGGCGAACCCCGCTCCCCACCGCGCCCCTCCTCGGGCTCTCCGCCGGGAGGGACGGCGGCGCCCTCCCTTCCCCTCCCCTCCCGGCTGGCGGGAAGGCGGCAGGGCGGGCGGGCAGGCGGCGGGGAAGCCAGGCGGCCGGGCTCCGGCGGAGAGCGGTTTCCTCCGGGGCTCGGCGGCGTCCGGCCGCGGGGTGGGCTCAGCCGGGTGCTGGGGCGGCCCCCCGCGGCCCAGGCAGCGGTGTTGGGGCAGGGGGTGGGGGATAGTATTTTTTGGGGGGGAGGGGGGTGGCGAAGGGGGAAGACGACGACGACGACGACGGGGACTGTCGCCTCCGCCTCTTCCTCAGCGGCAGCCGGGGCAGCCGGATCGCGGCTGCGGCGGCGGCGGCTGCTGCGCGGAGGGAGCGCGGAGAGGAGGGATGTGGGGCTTTGGGGGAGGCAGGATCTTCGGGATCTTCTCCGCTCCCGTCCTGGTGGCCGTGGTCTGCTGCGCCCAGAGGTAGGAGCCAGCGTGCCCCGGCGGCGGCGGCGGCGGGATGTGTTTCGCCAGGGGAACAAGCTGATGTTCTCTTCCCCCCCGTCTCGTTCCTCCTTCTCCTGCCGTCGCCCCTGGTCCCCCGCACCCTGTCCTCTGCCTCCCCCGCCCGACACCCCCCCTTCATCTCTCTCGCCCCCACAGTGTGAACGATCCCGGCAACATGTCCTTCGTGAAAGAAACTGTGGATAAATTGTTGAAGGGCTACGACATCCGCCTCCGGCCGGATTTCGGAGGTGAGTCGCCGTGACCGGGCTCGCCGCCCGGAGCCCCTTTTCCCCTCCGGACCTCCCCCGGTTCTCCCCGGGGCTGCCCGCCGCTCCTAACCCGGCGGAGTCGGCTCCCGCGGTCCCTCTGGCCCGCCAAGTCGCGCAGCGGCCGCGGGTGACGGTCCCCTCTGCCCGCAGGTCCGCCCGTCTGCGTGGGGATGAACATCGACATCGCCAGCATCGACATGGTTTCCGAAGTCAACATGGTGAGTAGCCGGGGGAGCCCGGCCGCCGCCGGGGCTGCCTCCCGTTCCCCATCCCTCCTTTCTGGCGAAGTCGCCGCTGCCGGGGGCAGCCGAGCGGGGCACCGAGCGCTGCCCTCTCCGCCTCAAAACTTTATTTGCTCCGGAGAGGCGCTTCCCCCCTTCCCTCCTATTCCTCTCCCGGGAAAACCTCCCCCCTCGTCCGCGGGTGTGCGTGGCCCGACCGAGCCCGGAGTTGTCAGGCCGCCGGAGACACCTCACCATCCTCCTCCTCATCCTCCTCCACGCTCCCCTCCCGGTCGCCGCCAGCCGGAGCTCGCTTGGGCTCTGCCGGGCCACCGGCACCGGCGGGATGCGGAGCGGCGGTCGGCGGGGTTGCCGGTGTCGGAGGGCCGCGGCTGTCGGCGTTCTCCCGCTTCTGGCGCGGTTCGGGCTTCCCAACAACCAGGCTTGTCGGGGGGATATAAACTCTGTACATGAGCGAGTGTGTTAATTATCGTTGGGCATCTAGAGCAGGCGCGATTGCCTGTGGGCTTTGGAGGAATCGTAATTTCGCTTGGCAAAGTGATGCTGTTGGGGGGCTGTCAGGGCCATTGAGGAGCAGGCAGGTGTTTGGTGGGTTTCTGCGGTTCGGTCCCCCCACCTGTGCAGTTTGGTAGTTTGGGGCTGGGAGACAGAATCGCCGTTTCTCTTCCTAATCCTAAATCTGAGGTGGATTTTTCATGTTTCTGAGCGAACTACTCGTTTCTCCTGTACCTCAGAATTTCCCTTTTGCAAGCCTGACGCAAAAGATCAGCCTGCTCTGCAATGCTGTATTTACATTTATGACATTAAAAGTAATAATTTGCAGGTTTGGAAGCTCAGCTCTCTTTCAGTAACACTAACAGCAGCACTACCCCTCTCTCTGTGCGCTGTTGTGGTGTTACAAGGTGGCACAGTTTATTTTCATTAATCCTGCTCTTTCTTTCATGTGGTCCACCCAAAGTTGTGACATAGAAAGTTTTTGCTCTACTTCCAGTCTTTTAATAAATGGTTTTAACAGAGATACAGTTACCTGTTTGCAGTTAATAGTGCCACCAACACCTTCCTCTCTACTCATTCAAGAGGGACAAATGAGGCAGTTCCTACTTATAAGAGTTTATTTTAGGCTTCCTGCAAATTCAGGCTGCTGCAGAGCCACGGGCTCTTCTGTACCTGTAGCACTGCTTCTCAGAAATTAGAAGCTGAGTCTTTGAAGCGTAATTCAAAAGTCTGACTTCACTATCCCCACCTTCCCCACCTTTGGCTATGCTCCATACTCAGAGAAGCACCACATTATGCGTTAGATTAATCCATAACAGTTTGTGTATGTGAAGTGCCATACAGGCAATAAATATTATCGAAGGGCAGGCTGCGACTGGAAAGAAAACAAGAGGATGTACAGTGCTTTTTGTGTTTCCCTCCCCAGCTGTGGGAAAGCCTGTTAGGTTGAAATAACAACTTGTCCAACCTACTGTAGCGGGGGTATAAGGAGAAGAAAGTAATTAGACTGCTTGTTGCACTGTTAGACTAGGTAATTAGATCTTGAGTAAGACAAGAGCTCCTCAAGAGGATGGGTGCCATCCCTTTATCCCTATCAGTGAGCCAGACCACCAATTTCTTTAGTTTCTAGCTGGCCCACAAGTCAGTGCCTGCTGGTACCCATTAGTTGGCAGAGCTCTAAAGAAATGAATAGGTTTTTTCCATGCCCTCTCATGCACCAATGCAAAGTCTGAAAAATATCAATACAGATCTTGCAACAGAAACAAACGCATGTTTCTGAAGGGAATTGTTAAAGAACTATTGTTACGAAAATTTACTTCAGGGAAAATGAGCGGAAAGGGCTTCTGGTTGGCTAACACCTTACTACAGCTGAGTTTATCTCTTCTCCCTGTGAAAGAAGTCAATCTGTGACCAAGCACAGCCATATTCAAGTACTGCCTGAGTTGATTGCTTCCGCTTGTTTTAGGTAACTTTATTCTGATCTCCAAAGATTCTTGAGCCAATATCAAGAAACAATGAATAAGGATGAACAGAAGGAGCTTTTCAAGATTACTGAAGTATACATTCTAAGATGGTAATTTTGAGGGGGGAAAAAAAAAGGTCACAATTAGTTTGAAGATCTGAGCCATAGCTGTTGAACTTCATGTTGGATACCAACTAAACTTTTGATCTTTGACATGTTCTTTCATTTAATCCCAAGCAGATATTGTGAGCATTGACCTTTAGCCTCATTAACTATTGAAATGTCTTACAAGAATTTCTCTCTATGAACTCTGGTAGTGTGGACATTAATTCCTTTGATTTAAATCTAGACATTGGTGTAACCTTTTATAAATTAGCTTGTTAAAATTCATCTTTATATTAAAAATAAAATAACCAGAGAATTAACATTCTTCAATTTTATGAATATAAATAAAAAGTTATTACAGCAAGTTTTATTATACTGCCTTCTAGGCAGCCTGAAATGTAGCTTTCAGGGATATGATGACAAGCCTTTGTAACAAGAATTACAGCTTGGATCATACTCTTTGCTATTCTTAATCAAACTGTAGGCTTATGCACAATATAGTCCTCTATGAATATTCAGTTACCAGTTATTCATTTGGCATTCCAACATTTAAAAAATGTGTTTGTGTATTTTTAGTATTTATATTGAAAATTATTAAAAATCATTTGCCCACTGTACATCCAGGCTACCTGTAGCTATTTTTTACAATAGACTTATTGAATAGTAATTTGCGTTTTCTCAGATTACATGGAACAGTTAAGTTCTTTCTTTACTTTTGATGAGCTGAAATGCTAAACTGAATCAGGACTGATGCAAGTATCAGAACTGCACAGCATCAGATTGTTTTACTGAAAACTTTTAAATAAGCAGTTTCTATTTGATCTCATAGCATCTTGAAAATATGAGTAGCATTATCAAAATTACTATTTTGCTATACTACATCACACTGAAAAGTCTAAACATTTATGAAGTAAAATAATAAGCTTTTATGTTTATTCTCTGAGTTATATATGTATTAGCAAGAATGAATTAATGAAATTGCATATAAGAAGTGCATTGTTCAAGGAAGAGCTGCAGTCTCTAATGACCTGCACATATATATGCATATACATATATCCACATTTTTATTCCCCTGATTCACCTGTGCATGTTTTCCCATTATTATTTACCTAGTTCACAAATTATACCTGTAATTGAGTACTTAACCATCTACTTATTTTTGTGCATACCTCCAATAATTGCATTTAAAATTGCTGTAAATGCCTGTAAAATGTACAGTAATGTAGCTCTCCACACAAAATAGTAATCAATAATAACAGACATAATACTGAGAAAATGCTGCAAGTCATTTTATAAATAAAGAATACGAAAGATTACTGTTGTCAGATTTCAATAATTTAGCTTTATCCTTTTATTTTATTTGGGTTGATTGTGTTCTTTACTTTCTATGCTTTAGAGGTATGTTTTGCTTAGATGTGAATTGAAAAATAAATAGTTCTTTACTTTTTCACAAGTCTGTCAGCCTGTTTCCAATCTGGCAGTATCCACAATTGGTGAATTTGTATAGTCTAATTCTTGTTCAACATTAGGTCTGTGATTCAAATGCTTTGGTTCCAGGCACATAATTTTCAAGCACCCAAATACTCCTGTAGCTTTTTGTCTTCAGGAAGTTAAATAATCAATACATTGAGTCTCCAAATAACCCTCTCTTTAAACGCATCATTATAGCTGGAGGACTAAGATGCTGTGCTTTCATTTTCCCATCATTTTAGGATGTTATAGTTTATGGGAGGTAAAGCTCTAAAGCAGGTAGAGAAAAAAACAGGATCATGCAAAAGTGAACCTTTCTTCTTAGAGATAATGTTTTGCAGAGAATAGTATGATCTCCTTTAAGAAAGGAAACTTGTGCTACTGCTTTCTAAAGTGCTGTCTGTGTTTTCTTTATGTGTGGAGGGGACTTCAGAGCTGTTCTTCCAGGGTTTTTCAAAGGCTCTAATTTCAATAAAATTAAACTCAAACCAGCAAAACCCGGGAGGCATTATTGGCTACATAGTCATCCTGCTGTTTTGAGAATACTGTACTCAGAAAATTAGCTTGACATAAAGTCAGACTATAAAACTTACGAGTTGTTGTTTCTGAAGAAGATGTAATCTGTTCTATGCTAACACTGTAATTTTTTTATTTTTACATATGTTTCATTATAAAACTGCAAGTACGCATATGGACTTCATTGGGTGTCTGCTGATTTTCAAAGCAATTTTGACATCTTTCTGACAAACTGTGTTTTAGTTGCTGCTCTAAGGTCAACTAAAGTTCTTACTCACCGAGGGCAAATATTGTCTACTTTCCTTAGGTAGTGCTGCATAAATAATTATTTTGAAGTGAATTAGTTCACATTTCGCCTGAAGTACTGAAGGTACAGAACCTTCATGCTTCTGTTGATGAGTTTCGTAACATCTTAGATGTCTAAAAAATAGGATGGTATTGAGTTCATGTAAATTAAGTTGTACCCAATTACATGTCTAAATGTGAGCTGGATTGATAAGCTCTACAACTGTAGTTAATGGGGATCTAGAACAGAATGTGGCTGCAGAGACAAAGGTGTCTACTGTCATTTTGGTTTCATGGTATCATACTTGCCCTCCAATTTCCAGTCCATGTTGGTGTAGATCTCTTGCAAGCCCTTTACTGTGTCTGTGTGCTCTGTGCATGTGTTAGACATGACACCAGCTCCTGAAGTTTAAAGAACTGAATCTTATTCTTGTTACTACAGCTGATGGAGTCCAGAGAAACATTCATCTTAACATAAACACTTCAATAGTGCTTCTTAGATATTTTTAGTGCCTCAAGGTGTCCTGTTTAGATTCCAGTTGCCTGGAGTCCAGCAACTGTATTTCTGCCAGCCCTGTGTAGGGGTCCTGTGTCGTCCAGGGCATCCAAAATAGCACCGGACAATCTTGCTTAGGTAAGTGAATTGTTTCCTAGGTGTCCAGCCAAAGCTCATCCTCCAGGCTCCCTCTAGAATCAGGAGGAGATAAGTGCTAATGTGTAAGAGATATCTATGTGGTTTTTTTGTTTTGTTTTGTTTTAAGAAGGAAGGATTCATCTTTCTGGGAGGTATCCATCTTTCTTGAATGGCTATGGAGAGAGCGAAAATAATTCAGTTAGTCTTTGAGTGGCTGCAGCAAGGCACAGTGAAATGTGACCTATGTTTCCTATCATAAACATAGCTTATATTTCCTACCATAAACAGCTACTTTAGAAATACTTTGAAAATAGAATCTCAAAGTTACCTCATGCAGGAAATCATAACTGAGTTGTGACATATTTTGCTTTGAAGATTCAGATGGAGAAATTAAATGAGTTGTACTAATAGAGTGATTACATAATCATTTTTACTGCGAACACAAGATTTCTAGCTAGAAGATTAATGTGTGCAGTGCTTATGACTTGACCACAAATCACAAGAGTATGTAACAGAATATATAACTTTATATACCGATTTTTTGCTTTTATATATTTTAGAATTCAGTGTACATAGGGAGATTAGTATACCATACTAAATAGATATAGCAAATAGACCATATAAATAATTTTGTGCATGTGTGTAGAGATATATTTTGTATATATGTATATATGTACAAACATGTATGTTTGTACATGTTGGTGGACAGAAAAAGAAAAAACAACAGGAAGAAGAAAAAAGAAATACTGCCTGAGCAGGGAAGCATCTCCTGAGGCCAGCATAGCCCTGCAAAGCATGTGCACTCTCACTGTGCTGGTGATGAGGCAGCAGGCATCCACTAGGAGGTGGCAGCAATGGGTACTGTGCCTGGATGACAGTCTATTTTAGCGAGTTACCTGCCCTCTAGTTGCCAGCTGGCAACAAGAGCATCCTTTCTTCTAATCCCGTCTCTTGGCCCTATTAGTTTTTCTTCCTCAGGACAGTATCCATGGATTCCGCCAGCCTGCCTCAGTCCTTTCCCCACTCCTGTATGTTTCCTAGTTCCTGTTGATGGAGAGAAATGCTCGTTGCAGACAGTGTGACAGAAGAATGACTCCTGTTTGGCCAAGGGAATTGATGACCAAGGCTTCTGCTTATCTGTAGAGGAAAGCGGCTGATGTAGAGGGGAAAAAATACCTGCTTATGCAGAGAAAAGGAGGTAGTTTATGTTGCTGGGAGGTGGCAGTAAGCTTTTAAAAAGCCAGCTCCATCTGCCAACGTTGAATCATCATGCACTGAATGATGAAATAGATACAATCTGTGATGACATACATTTGAAATAATTGCAAACATTTCAGGGGACAAAAAGGGAATTCAAAATTATGTTTACAAATTAGGGGAGTGGCCCTAACTGAAGGGGCAAGCGCAAAGTGCTACATTTTGTAAGGGAGGAAAAATCCAGTATTTGAAATGATAAAGAACTGGCTAAGCAGCAGCACAGAAAAAAAGGATGTAGAGGTTTTACTGGACCAGGGTCTCAAGCAAGTGAAAAAATTAATCCAAGGCACAAGTGCAATACAATTGAAAACAAGACACATCTTACTCTTAGGTACATAAATAGAAATGTCATGAAACAGAGGGATTTCTCTGTCCACCCTTAGTGAAGCCTGAGCAAGAATGCTCTGTCCGGTGTTTTTGCACTGGGTTTCAGGGAGATGGAAATGAACAGGAGGTGTAAGGAAGGGAAACAAATGTTTCTAATTAAAATAATTAGAAAACAGGGTGTATGTGGCGATGTTGAAGTAAATGGGCTTGTTTAGCACTGAAAAATAAGATGGAGAGAAGGCATAAATGCAGGAAGCTGGAGGTAGGAGGAGGATGATCAGCTGCTCTTTAGAACCATTTGAAGTAAGACTTGAAGAAATTAATTACTTGATTTCAGATTGGTTTTCAGCTAATTACATTTGTTGCAGCATCTCCTTTGTCGCAGTTTTTCAAGAAGAGACTAGAAAAATACTTCTTCCAATGGTGTTGCTCTTGCCCCTGGAGAGGCTGGGATAGCTGATGCTTTAAGATCTTTTCCAGCACTGTATTTCTCTGAATCTGTGCTTTGATTTAATTTTCATTTCTGTCAGCGCTCCCCTGATTTGTACACACAGGTGTGCGTTGGTGTGGTCTCAGATACCCATGCTGGTCTCGTCCTGGTGCTCAAGATGCTCAGGAGTCTCCCATAGGCTGTTTGCCATGTCTGCCAGTGCCATAAGGGTACACCATACGAGATGTCTTTAGTTACCACTGTCGTGTATGTATCTTCATCATGTTCTCAGTAACTTTCCACTGATTGCAACAGGTGTCGCATGTGTGTCCTTTTGGATATGCTGGTGATAAAAAAAAAAAGAGTTGTAAAACGCAAGATCAGGACTTTTGTGCATGTTTTTATTTTTATTGCCAGCCTTTTATCATGCCAAAGCAGTGAAGAAGTACGCTAATTTAAGTTATACAGGAGTGAAAAATTCACAGAAAATTTATGGATTTATACCTACTATGTGCCTAGCATTTTTTCCCATTCCTTTGAAGACAGAAAAAAAGAGAAAAGGATGAGTGATATTTATATGAAAGCTTTTATTTATGCACTGAGCACTTATTCAGCTAATTTAATGTCTGTAGTCATACAGAAAATTTAGCAATTGGATAAAGGCATGGCAGACAGACTCATGCATGGCAGAAGACAATGCACAAACAGAGAAGTATCCATGACACATCTAACTAGAGATCCATCCAGCCAAGAGTCCTGACTCTGATACTGGCTGGTAGTGTACACTTAGGAAAGAATAAAATAAACACGTATTTAAACTTCTCTAGTGTACCCTTGTAACCTCCCATGATTTGTGACTTGAGACATTCTGAGTCTAAGGACTCTGAGAGAGCACACTTTTTGTTTAGATGTCACCAGAGCATTGGGATCATTTAGTAATGATACACTTCCCCCCACAATTCTCATTTTAATAAAGATATTATTATGTAAATAATTTTAACTCAGCTACTATCAAGTGAAGGATACTATCTGAAGGATAATATAAACTTTCAGTTGAAGAGTTTGAGTAATATTTACCTACCATTAGGGGTTTCCAGGACAAACTCTTTTTTCTCCCATGTGACACAGAGTCATAAAAAATAGCTGGAAGAAGAATAATTTCAAAAGGAGAGTTCATTTAATATTTGTAATTGAATTTCAGTTCCTTATAACTACAGATAATGCAAGGAAAAAATCCCCAAGTCTAGGCATGTCTAATTCATTATTCACTATTATGGATTTGAACCAATAATTTTGGCAAATAATTTGTTCTCTCAGCAGTTAGGAACCGGTTACAGGTTGCTGTGATAATGTAACGTGCAATATGAATGTAATATTGCGTACAGCAGAGAGAGAAGGTAAAACAGCTGTGCTGGGAGGTCTGCAGTTATGCTGGGTAATTGGCAGTTCAATAGCAGTTAATGACTTTTTTCTTTAGACTAATATGAATGTTGAATTTTCATTAGTTCATGGGTATGTCTCCATGGCACAATACAGCACTCTGCAGAGATGCCAGAGGTACCTCTGGTGCAGATAGTACAGTTTCTGGAAGCTATGAAGTTTTCTGGAAGTTATGTCAGTACAGAGCCGAGTACAGGATGGCTGTATCAGTGAGAGTTAGATCCTTGAATACAACTTGTTTCACAAGCTTTACATAGGTTATCCAGCGTGTAACCAGCATCCAGCAAGAGCCGATCATCAGAGCTCCATTTTACAGAGAGAAACACTTTTTGTTCTAAGACAGGTATTTAAGACAGTAGGATGACTGGCCCTCCAGAAGTGTCTGTCTAGAAGTGCTCAGAGGGAAATGAGATGGAGAAGACAATGTGAGGATTTGACTGTCCTAGAAGAGATGCTCAGTTTTTAGTTAATGTTGGCATGAATTCTACCTATTGTTCCTCCTTAACATGTCTTTTTGAAGGTAAGTAGAAGACCATGTCGAACTGATACAGAGGTGATCACTAGCAGCACTAACTAATATTACCCGGCAGTTTAGTGCATGTAAAATTCTATACAGAATTTGAACTATGGAGGGTTTTTCTGGTAGACTTTGTGTGAGTCCTGAATTGACATACATGTAGGACAAAGAAGATAACCTTTAAAAAGCAAGCTCAAATCCATGTGATTTAAAAATAGCTCATCCCTTGCTCTTTTAATTGAGATGTAAGATGGCCCCATCATATTCTTCTGGTCTGTTAACCCTAAGGTTACTTGAAAGTTTCAAGGTTATTTGAGTTTCATTCCCTTGAGTCACACATGGCTATTTCAGGAGGGATATTTTAACATTTCCCATTCAGGTGGTTACTTACCCATCATAGGGTTAGTAGGTGTAATCCAATTCACACACCAGGTGAGCTTGGGTAGGAGCTACACACCAGGTAGCTCCACTCTTTGGGACTGGGCTGATAGAGATTTAAAGAGTTGAGGACTTCCCCTTACAGGAGCTGAGCTTGGCTGTGTGGGGAATCTGAGCCCCTCTCACATCTTTTGGTTGCCAAAGAAATCTGGAAGGGTAAGAAATTGTGTCTGCCAAACTTAGAATGCTAAAATGTAAACTAGTGGAAACCATATTTCTATTTAATCAAAAGTTATTTTGTAAGCAGATAGTTTTTTCTTGGTGGTTTCTGATGCCACTGTGCCTTTTAATATGCACTGAAATATTGAATCTGAAAATAATAGAAAATACAAAAATGGATTTAAATTCTGAATTATAAAATACATCAACTCAAGAAGGGAGTACTGAGTAATGCAGTAAGTCTTGTTATTCATTAAAATAAAAAAAAAGATTAACATTTTTTTTGTTTTATTTTTTGTAATATAACACAATGACATGTCTGTGTTTCTCTGCACCATCAGTGATTTGCTTTAGCTTCTGACCTCCTAGGCTATTCAGATAACAACACTTGGCCTTTCTAAGCAATTTCCTATGATGTAAAATAGGCTTTCTATTTGGATAACAAAAGCACCTCCCAAATCAACTGTAACTTTGCATAGGAAAATATGTGCAGGGCTTGCAGAATAGATATGACCCTCATTTTTGTTTTTGAAACGACTCCATAAGCAATGGATCTGCCAGATTTAAGAGTTATGACTCCTGATAATCTGTAGAATGTCAAGACTTCTGTGCTTGAGCATGGTGCCTGAGCTCAGGCACACATCTGTTGTGTGCTAATCATTACCATGGATTTGGCCCAGCATTTTCCAAGATGATGTTGGGTATTGTCTGGAGGTTAGCACATGCCAGGTGCTAACCCTGTCCCACTAGACAGATTAGGTGCAGATACTTGTGCTGTGAAATAAATTAATCTATGGAGAAACAAGCTGTGCCAGGCCACTTGTCCTTCAGACCAGAAAACTCCCTGGCTCACTTCATTTGCTAGGCTAGATATATCCAAAGAATACATTGCACTCTGGTGAAGTTATGTAGTCACCCTTTCTTGTGGGAGAGCTGTGACTCTCCAGAGGGTGATACATCCTGTCTGACTGCCAGTACCTATATTAGAAGATAACTCATTGCAGAGAGCCTGTTTCTTTCCACTCTCTCTACAGGTAGGATGACTTGGGCCTAAAGCTCATCTGTTATGATTCTGGATGTAAGTAAAGTGAATGTCACCTGCATGTCCTCTTGACTGACTTGCTGTCAGAGCTCTTTGTTTCTCTTGGAGACTGTGTTTTCTAGTGAAAATAGGTGAACAGATATTCTCTGCACATTGGGAAACAGCTGTTGCAAACTTGTTTCTTGTGGACAAGCTCTGACTCTTGGTCTTGCTTGGCTCATGCCTGTTGATGGTGACTTGCCACACTTGGAAAGCTGTGTGTTGAGCTGCATTACAGAGCAGAAAGCTCTGGCAGATGAGCGACAGCTACCAGTGAAGAAAAAGAGGAGCTTGAGGTTGCATCCAAGCTAGCTACACTGGGCAGTTAACATGCACTTAAATTCAGATTAAGACGCTGTTCACCTCAGTTTAGTCTTTCTGTGGAAGATTTCCAGAGTACTTAACTCTCTTCTTGAAAACAAACTGAAGAAAGTACCAGAGTCCCCTAATCAGCCTTCATTAAGCACCCAGAATGTGGGTGCAAGATAATTGCCTTTGCGGAGTGGACTTCACTTTTACCTCATGTGACAGAGAAAGCAGGTTGTCCTTGGGCAGTAAGGGATTATGGAATGGAAGAAAAGGTTGAGCTACTTTGGGAATAGATTTGCTATGATTATGTGCCTACAATTCTTTTTATAAACCCTCCCCCTTAAATGGACATAAAAAAAAAAAAAAGAGGAAGAAAAAAATAGGTACTGAATTAGAAGATGCATTTAAGATAGTTGATCAGCTTATCTTTCCAGTAGACCCACTTTAGTTGCATGCTCATGTATTATTAACCTGATTGTAAAGTACTGCATCAAGGTTGATACTGTACGTCTTTCCCGACATATCCATTTATGTGGTGTTAGGTGCCCTTTGAATTGGATGCTGATGCTGTAATTTGGAAAGGGGAGTCAGAGGTTTGCATAAACTAATCTTGTTATCCATTAATGAAGTATATATTTATATTTACATTAAAAAAAAAATAATGTCAACCTCTGAAAAAGATCCCTTTTGCTTAGCCTTCCTAAAGAAATGATCTAGCCCTAACACTTGCCATGTTATTCCTTTCCTTCATTAGTCACATCTAAAAGGATCTTATGCATAATCTTGCCTTATATTCCTCTCTCTATATTCCTCTAATTTACCCACAGAGACACATGTATAATGTCATTTAGTAACCTGCTGGCACAAAGGCTTCTATATATGCGAAGTAATTTGACTGAAAAAAGAATGATTCCTCTCAGACCAAAGTATACCTATTAATTCAACTGATGGTGCTCACTGAACAGCTGTCCTTAAGACAGAAGCTGTAGTCATTTGTTACTACTTTTCCCTAAAAGCCCCTGAATGACTTTTTTAATAGCTCAAGAAAGTGACCAAATCTCATGAGACTCTGTATGAATCTTTTGCAATTTTTCTTTCTCTTCCCTCCTGACTCTTGTTTATTCACATCTATTGTGCTCTGAAGCAGAAGGCTGTATTTTTCTCATCATTATTTTTCTAGTCCTTTTCCTAAGGTGCACAGTCTACAAAAAAAAAAGTATCTGTTGTGGGAAAACCAGATTCCTCCATCTCCCTGAAAACACTGCTGAATTAAGCTAAATAAAAATGTAGTTTTTTTATTTTCTGGCACACAATTAACTAGGCCTTCTAAGCTTGGCTGTAGCTGATGCTTGCTACTACATAGCATGATAATAAATGAGTTTTAAAATTCTTTGTAACACTATATGCTGCTTGATTATAACATTAACAGACCAATATTGAATGTCATCTGCACTCTACATTGTTGATTCCTATGTCTCTTTGTACACTGATATGTTATTGTAGCCTCCTTCATTATAATAAACCCAAAGCAAACCTGAAATAAAATGTTATGATGAATCTATACTTAATGGCAGATCACTTCCGAGGAATTTGATTAAAACACAGCAATGATGCAATAACAATGCTCAAGATTCCGAAGATGGATTTAGTTAATTGCTTCTAGAGGACACAAAATGAAATAGTGCCTTTCAAAGATGAGTGATAAATCTCCAGAGATATGGAAATAATGGGTGTGAAGAATTGACTAGATGTAATGTTGATGAAGGTAATCAAAGGATGAAAATGTCAGGGTTACTTTTCAATCTGTAGTTGAATTGTGGTCATCTATCACTGCAACCAGATTTGGTATATTTCCCTCTATTTCTCCCTATTGTCTCTTGCTGAATCTTCATGTCAATTACTCTCCGGTCATCTTTTTGTCAGAAATGTGATATTTTTAAGTCAGTTCTTGCAGAACAACCAAACCACTGCCACCTAGGCATTTTCATATTCTTCAAGACACCCTTGCGTACAGCTGGCTACCCTGCCTCATTGTTCAACGCTCAGCTTCAAATCTTCCTCTTTGTCTCCTTTTCTTCTAGTGTGGCATGGCTTTCTGTGCAGGCACATTCATTTCTTTGAAAACAGAAAGTATTTATTTTTAATGTTATGTTATGTCTTTTTTTTATATTTATTATTGACTTGAATAGCAGACATTTGTGCTGTATCAATAAATAGAAGTAGGGGACCAGACCTCTAGTTTACTTCTACCTCTGCTTTTGCTGTAGTGAGCCATACTATAAGCCGTGACTGTTTCTAATGGAGTTAGAGAACACAGGGAAGGAAGACAAGGGGGAATTGTTCAATTTTTAGATTACTGTAAGATTGGAGAGTGGAGTGAAAGTTCAATTTTATTTGATTATCATTGCTCAGCAGGGACAGAGTGTGTTTATTGTTTTCCACAAAAAACATTGTTAAATAGGCAGTTACTCAGAAGGAGCTGTGGTCTCCATGTACACATGTACAAAAACATGTATTCAATATTCCTCCAGGATGCTCACTTTATTGATTGACTGAAAAAACTCCAGAGGAGACTTTTTTAGCATATTACGTCATATCAGACTTCTGAGGAACACATTTTCCTTTCCAAGGAAAAAATATCAAGTTTGACTATTACATGCAGTGGTGCAAGTTGAGTCATGTCAAAGAGATGAGGTTTTGGCCCATCTTCTGTTGGCTGTTGCACAGACTGGCAGAAGCAAAGCAATCCAGCACTATTGCTGATATCTTGACCGTCAGGTTTTCCCATTGTGTCATCGCAGGATGGCACAAAAGCTACAAGCATGCATACCAGGATTGTGATTTTTAATCAGTTAGGTATCATAGCCTGAATTTTTAGGTTCTTTAAAGGGGGAGAGAGGGCTATGCCTTCTATCCTATGTGTATTCCTTGAAAAACTAGAACCACAGCATTATGAGTATTGGAGAGTGAATTAAAAGCTGCAGCAGAACTATATGTACTTACAAGACTGAATTCCGAATATACTTAAAATCTTAATTTCTTTGAAAAAATTGTTTGGAGACATTACTCCTGTTGATTGTGCCATGATCTGTATTAATTTTAGGTCTTGTTCTGCCCTCTTCTTGTTTCCAAACAAGAAGTCCAACCAACCCTACCAATGGGTACTTGGAATGCTTGCTGGGCTGGTCTTGGTCCCTGCCAGCTGGTGCTCCCTCAAAGGCTTCCCAGGTGCTGCTCAGGAGTCTGCATGGGCCAGAGATGCTTCTGATGCCCAGCTAGCCTACAGCCACCCCTTTTTGGAGGTTGAGAAAGTCTAATAGTAAAGGCTTGAGATGTTCTTTCATTAAACATCCTCACTAAGCCACACCTGTTGGACTTTTAAACGAGGATTAATTCTCAGCAGGAATTCACAGCTGGTGAAAATTCCCCACAGCTTTCTGTGAAAAAAAGGCTCCAGTAATGTTTGCAGCTCATCCTTTCCCAAACAACTTTTTTCTGAAGGAAATGCATGACTCCAGACTCAACAGGCCTCAGACCTATAGCTGATGCTATGCTGGCAGGTTGCCCCTGTTGTGTGCAATGGGCAGCTGTATGGATGTTACCACCCTGTGCTTTTCATCCTTGGCACAGTCAGAGCCTTTCTGTGGTGCAAACTTTCTGCTTTCCCTTGTAGTGCTCCAAAGAAATATTTGATATTTAGTTTGTGTGAGAGGTGAGGAAGAAAATGTCAATGAAGTTAACACAGAGAAACATTTGTTTGATGTGTACTGATCAAACCAGGTAATTGTGCATTTTTTAAATGCTATGTAGAATCATTTTGCAGGCTTTATTTTAACTAAAGTGGGAAACTGTCTATTTTGGAAACATGTCAATGGAGAATGAAACCAACTGACATCTCCATTTATAGCAGCAATCTGTAAGATTTCCATTAAAGAATGTCTTCTCTGCACTGAGCTGATTAGACCTACCTGTGTGCTCTTCAGGTTGCCCTTACAGCTGCTGATGGAGTGCAGAGGGTCTGATCCTGCCCAAATGCCTCTATTCTCTAGTGAAGAGCCTGACAAGTGAGATGTAGGTGGGCAATAGATAGTTTAGAAAACCAAGGTTTTGTAATGGAATTGATTACCAGATTGTCATGTTAACCATGCATTTGAAATAAATAACTGTGGAAATTGTTTTTCATTGATAGGTCTCAAAGTTCCATCTGAAAGAGTTCAATAGTCTTTTGGTATGAGACCACAGACAAGAGAGGAAGCATATCCTACATCCTTCAGCAGACCAGTGACAGTCTAGTATCATGAGGTCTGGTCCAGTTTTTGGTGAGAAAAGCTGGTACTGTGCAGCCCAGCAGGTGCAGATCTTCAGAATGCAGCTGCATGGCCAACGTCCGCATGAAATGCTTTTGCTGGGAGTTCACTTTGTAGAAGTAGTTCTGTTTTGCTTCTGTTTGGGCTGCATAAAGAGTTGTGATTGGAGCTTTAGGTATCCTTACGGAGAGCACTTCTGGTTTGTGTCTGTTCAAAAGGAGTAAAGTTGACCTGTTCCCAAACAGCTTTACAGCATGAACCAAGGTATAGTAAGAGAGAGATCTTGGCAGATTCACTTCAAAAAGCACATTCTTGATTTGAGTTACAGTGCTAATATAGATAACTCAGTGCCATACTGACTCCCATTTTTAGAATGAATTGTCATTTAATTTGGGGACACTGAAGCACATCTCCATCTGATGTGTTACTTATTCATCACTTAATTAGCAACTAGTTGCAAAGTGATATCTTCATCTTTATTCTCATTTCTCTACTGTTCACAAGAAGCAGTTGTAAACAGGTGTAAAAATTGCTGTATCAGCTCATACCAAATGTCTCTTAGCCAAGTATCATATTTCTGACTGTGGCTAGTATCAGATGTTTAATGAACAGCATAAAAAAGTAATACTTCCCTGCAAAAGTCTCCCAGGTTTCATAATTTTCAGTTCAGGAATATCTGTGGTTGCAGTTGGTTTCTTAATGCTTAAGCTAAAGGATATTAAAATAAATGATTGCACTTATTTAGCTAATGTACTCCTGGACTCATTTTTCCTTGTGCATCATACTTGTTACAACATATTGGCATAAAATGCGTCATCATTGTTGTTAGTTGCACTCATTAAATCTCCAAAGGTGTCCAGTGTAAATCACTGAAGATGCAGTGAAATCTATCTCCGTGCAATCATTCAGATTTCTGGAAGTTGCTTGCTTTCACCACTGTTTCCTCTGAATGCCAGGAAACTTTGGTGCACAAGCAGTATAAAACACTGTGTCTGTCTGCGTCTGTAAAAGGGAAAAACTGTAAGCTCTCCTCTAAATTTCTGGACTTTTCCAGTCTAGAAATCTCAAAGCAGCAAATCGTTTGCTTTAAATTGCATAGTCCTCAAAAATCTTTTGAATTATGCTATAGTGAATTCAGTAGGAGAAAATCCAAGTTGTCTTCGGATATTCAGTCATGGATTAATTTTTCCCTGAGACTACTTTTCCTCAAGCTCCTTTTGCTTACAATACTGAGTTTCACAGTATAAGATGTAGGCATGTGTAATCCCCTAGATGAGAGTTTCTGATGACTGTAATACATTTTGAAAGCTGTTAGAATCTGTATTTTTTAATGCAAAATAGGAATTGAGAGCAAATGCAGTGTTCCTTCAAGAACTCTTGACTCTTCCCTTTCCAAAAAGATAAAGCTTCAGAATGTAAGTCATCATGAAATCTAGGACAGAAAAGTGATTAGATACCAGGATTAGGTGTTATATTTCTTGAAATGGACAATATAATTTTTATTTGCATCATAAAAAGGTGCAAAACAGAATATTTTTCCCCTGGTCCGGACATTCTTGAGGTATGGTACCTGTAAACACACACATTATTCAGGAAGCGGCAACAAGTTCCCAGGTGTCTTAGTTTAGACATAATCTATGGTTCCCACTACGCATACAGATCTTTCAATATCAGCCTTTTTAGTATGTATTTCCTCATGTTCTTCCCCTCATCATCTTCTTCACTGTTGTCTACCCTGAAACTGGTATAGAATTTTCCAGATAAGTCAATCTTTGTAGCCTCAAGTATGACAAAAAGCAAGAGGAGAGCAGAGACAAAGAGAGAAACTAATCTTCACAATAATTTTCTGCCTCTGTTGTAATGCTGTGAAGTGCTCAGATTCATCTCTAGTGATTTATTTCAAGGTCTTCCAAGACTATTTTGGCAAAAGTTGCTGACTGGATGGTGCAAGAAAAGTTAGAAGTGTCTCTGTTCTCCACACCTTCTTCACCATATCTGTGAGTTGTCAGACTAGTGTGGATTCCTGCTGTGACCAGATAGGCAGACAAAAGGCACAAGGTACCTTTTGAGGAACCTCACAAGATGCCTTTTGAGGAACTAGAGCTCTTATTCTTGCAGGGTATGAAGAACCCCTGTGTAGAAGCCTTCCAAAAGAAGTCTGGAAGACTTCTTCCAGGGGAAGAGAACACCAAGTAGTGGACTTACTACGATGTGAAGTCTTTTCTTGAGGTCACTTCCAGATGCAAACCATGAATTAAGGGAGCTGTGTGAGTCCACTTAATGGAATTTTTATTATTTACATGTTTGTTCTGTCCTAAAATCAAATTTTATTTTTTTTTTGTATTTAGATAATTTTTAAAAATTTCTTGGAAGCAGTCAAAATGTTTTTTATCATAATGCTGATTTTTTTTAATGTAGTGTTAATTTAATATGAAACTATACTGAAATATTTACTGAAATATTGCAACAAAACATTGATTTTCTTCAAACAGTTTTTTTTTCTAAATGGCATTTTGTCAAAATCAATATATTCTGGCAGACAAAGTATAATTTTGATGCCATAGTACCTTTTAGCAATATGGAAACAACTAAAGTGCTATTAGAATCTCCTCATTATGGTGCTAAGCACTCCTAGCAAAGCAGGAGTGTGTGTGTAACAAAGCTGGCATCTGTGTGCCTGTGGAATCTCTTCAGTACAAGTGGGAAAATAAAGACTTAGAATAGCCTTTATTTACTTACAATGTAGTAGCAATGGTGGAGCTAACTCCAGGAACACAAGAGTGTATTGAAATTTGAGCTTTCAAGGTCTTAATTTCACTAGTATTTTAGACAGCACAGGTAGCACCAGTGTTTTAGCACATAATGATCTCACCTTTGCTTTGTAACTGTATTCATTGTCACGCTCCAGCAAATCTCTGCTTGAAATCAATTTAGTACACAGATATACTTGGTCATTTTTTTATGTATTTATTCATTCTTTATTTGTTGTTTGTTTTGTTTTGTTTTGTTTTTCCCAAAGAGGCTTCTGTGGAACAGTTTAGTCCTTCACAGCAGGATGCAGTTTCATCAGATACTTACAGAGAAGTAAACATTATGTGCCTATTAAATATTTCTCTGAAGATTTATAGTTACAGTCAATTCCGACTGACTAATCTGAAAAGACAGGGTATGAATGTACCCTATCAGGCAGACCTTTATGATCCTTTGTAAAGTTACATCCACTCAACAAATGTCTACTCACTTTAGAGTATTATTTGCTCTATTAAGTTACCTGAATGAGCATATGAAGAGTCTGTGGGTCTGTATTTGGTCTGTCTCAGCCTGGACAGGGGGAGATGTTAGTATCTTTTGACTGATGAAGTCTAGGGTGAGAGGTGTAGCATTAGGACTGGTTCTATCAGCCGGCAGTGTGTGTACAGATGTAACAGCCTGTCCTTAAACACACTGTAAGCTGGTTGAGCTCAAGCGGAGTCTACGTGTGCTTTTCTACACTGGAATTGTAAAAGTCATTAACTGCTGCATGCTTAGATTGGGCTATTAATTCCTAGGTAAGACCACAGGTATTACAAAAATCACAGAAAGCCCTTGACTCTCAGGATAGGCCTATTACTGGGGCCATACTGGGATAATTTCATACTCCTCGAGATCCTGCTGTCATGCTTATAGTCCAGGCTCAGGAGAGTAGCTCCAGGTGCATCCAGTGATGTGGCATTTGTAAAGACCATGTTGTTGCATTAGAGTGATTGCTGCTGGAGCAGCAAGTTGACTTTAGAAATTACTCTAAATACAGACTGAATCTTCTGTTTGATGCATACTTTGCCTGTTTATTTTTGCAATGTTTTTATTTAGCAAGTTTTTTTACACCTTAACCATCACAGAGAGGATATATTTTACATCTTCAGTAACATGTAGCTATATATAATAGTGAATTATCATGAGAAGGAAAGGAAATATTTCAACTGAAACCAAAAGCCTTTCTTGAAATTGCAGCATTTTCAGTGCTGTCTTCCAGTAATGCTGCTTGTAGCAAGCAATGAGCTGCCTTCTTGCCATAATGTCCTGAATTGCTGCAGAAGGGTTTTCTTTCCTCTTTTTGGTGCTGACACACGACATGCATCTCAGGCCCTGGTCTCCTCCCTCTGTCATGCACCTGATGTATCCGACAAACTCATTTCTTTGCCGAAATCTTTCCATGACCCATCAGATGTGCCTCTATCTACAATACCCCACTTCTGGAAGTAGTGATTCTGTGACATTTTATATCAATTGGGAATTGGGAGGTGATTCTATGATTCTATGAAAATAAAATGGTATTCTGTTATGCTACATTTCAATAGTTCAGCTGAGATTTGATACAGTAGAACATGGTTATAGATCTGATTAATCACCCCTCTGTAGAATGCCTGGGTTTTGTTCAGGTTATTCTTTCTGACAAGTGTATTTTCTTCCTTAGCATGTGAAATAATTTAGTGTCAGTGTGGCATCACTTAACCTGTATTATTTTTATATATGGGGAAGATAATCTGTTTAAATTGACTGGAATGACGTTTGCAAAACACATTTTAGGATTAATGTTTTAGAAACATGTTGATTTTGAAATCATTTCACAAAGGAATACAATAAAGTAGATAGGCAAAAATCCCAACTTCAAAAGTGTCTCTGCAGTGGCTCCTGAAAATATGTTGACATAAAAAATTATTTCTTATAATTTTGACTGTACCTTAACCAGTGCATTAGACTACCAGTACTGTGTGCATGTCAGGGTAAAATAAATATAAAAATTATTCATGTAATAGTGCTCATAATTATTTATAACTTGTTGATTGCTTAATAGAGCATTAGTCACCTGAGTTTTCATTTTATTTTCCTTTACAATATCTCATAATTTTAGAAATAAACAAAGACAGACTTTGAACATTTTACATAAATGTGTCCTGGCCTGTTGTCATTAAGTTTTTCAAAATGACATTTTGCTTTTTGTTCAGATTGTGTTTCTGCTTGAACAGCTCGCGTGTATTTTTGTAGTGTCTGAACCGCTTCTCCTTGAAAGGTAGGCATTTGCCTCCAAGGTACAGTCCTGTGCTGCACTCAGTCTTCTGCAAATCCAGTTAACATTTTAGGAGGGTAGAATCATGGATAATTCTTTGTTCTCAAAGAGGAGTAAGTAAGATGAACCAACACTAAATGTTGTATTATTTCACTCAGCAATTTTTTTTGTTCCTGAGCATTAAACAATATAATTTTAAAGAGTATCCTTCTTTTGGATATGTAATGCTAATAAAACTACTGTTTCCATTCCCACGGCGAGTGGCTTTTTTCCAAGTACTTGCTTGAGTAAGATTATTAGCTAAAAAAAGTGTGTATTTTGTTATGTATTTCTTTTACCAGAGTTGCTGAGTATTTTTTAATAATAAATCAGGCAAGCAAATAATAAAACTGCAAGCAAAATGCAGAGAAGTGGCACTGAAAAAAAAATTACTTCTTCCTTTCTTCCATGCAATTTCACCATTGTATTTAAAGTTCTCAAAACCAACTGTAGTTCCTGGTTCACATGTTGTGGTTAAAACCCTAAGGTATACTTTTTCATTGTTTTTACTGCAGAGTCTGATAAAAGTAATAGCAGTTCTAACCTTCTCCCTTCTGTCAGTTATTTTAAATGGGCTTTTACACTTGGAGAGCTCATCATAAATTTCTAATGATAGTGCCAATGAAGTTTGTTGCAAGTTCCTTTACTGCAGTGACACATAATACAATTTATAATGCAACAGAATGGCCACTAAATAAGCTGCGAGTGGCTTCCAAACTCCCAGAGCAACCCAGAAGGTGTCTGGAGGCTCTGTGTAGGTTTTCTGCTCTGTTAATTAAAAATTATTTCTTTAATACCTTGACTATAATCATAAATTCATAATCCCTTCATTGTCATCTGTTAAAAAAATGTGGATGATTTCTGACTAGAATTCTTCATTTAGGCTTAAATGTTTTTATCGCGTTCTTGAGTGGAAGTGTGAGTGAATGCAGCTGCACTTTTTGGGAATAGAAGCTATTTTAAAAGATAAAGTTATCTTGCTATTTTTGTCATTTTTTGTAGCATGAAGAAGCAGAGAAAGGCGAGTCAGGAAAAAAAAAATATTCTTCCTCCAATCCTAAATCTGCATCTTGCCCCAGAAATTAGATAGAGATTGAAGTACTTACTGTCTCCCCAGAGCCACTAGATTAAATCAAATTGGGATTACTTAACTCTCCCAGTTAATGCCTTTGAGAAATTGCACTAGGAGCTCATCACTCTGGGGGTTTGAGTAGCACGAGTGTGGAGAAAAGGGACTACTCCTTCCTGGGACTACTCCTTCCTGGAAGCCTTCCCCAAGGATTTGCTGGTGGGAGACCACCACCATACACCTCAGGTTGTGGGATGTTGCGGCAGCTGTGGTCCTTTAACCCTTTTCCTCTCTTGTCCCTTGTACATGCTTCAAAATTGCCAACTGCAAAGTGGAAGGAGAAACTAAAAGAAATGTCATGTGTGGTCTGGGTCAGCGTTGTCACTATTCCTTGCTGTTTTGAAGGCTGCGTAGCCTCTGAAGGAGTGCAACCTGAAGGCCCACAATTTATATTCTAGCTGCAGGAATTTCCATTTGGTTGATTTATTAAAAATCACCTGGGAAATGAGAGCATCCCAGCTATTCCAGTCATGTTGTGGCAGGAATCCTTTCTACTTGGTTCATAGGGGCATTGTGGCAGAGCCATGCAGAAAGAGTGGAGAAGAAGGGGAGAGCCTTGCCAGGGTTCTTCAAACTGGCAATGACACTTTAAAGCTTCGGTTCTGCATCTCTGTGAGGCATAGTCTGGTCAGCAGAGTTAAAAGCACTCCCAGCATTAAATGATTTGCTAAATAAAAGTGGATAAATGTGCTTTTCTGACTCGGTGTTGTAATTGGGGAAAAGATGTTTTTTAAACAATTTATTTGTGGAGAAGTTTAGTAGATACAGTTTCAAGATTCATGGTCTGTTTAAAAATACAACTTGATAAATGATCTTATACTTGAAGATAACAGGGTAAAACACGTTATGAGTAAGGCCTTGTTTTTCCCTTACATTGCTCTCATACTTGGCTATTTCTGAGTGCAGCATCATTCTTATGTACAGTATTAACTGGCATTTTGATTTATGCAACAAGATCTCTTTTACATTTTAAATTTTAAAACCAGAATAAGCATTTTGTAGGAAGATCAGAAAAGAAAGTGAAAATAATTGCTAATAATTAATTAGAAAGCATTTGCTTCTCAATGAAGGAGTGGCAAATTGACTTAAGGTTTACGTGACATCACATCAAGCACAAGAATAGTTTATCTGACCATCTGATATGCTCAAAATTAACACCCTAATCCTGAGATAATCTCTGCTTGCGGTCTACAGATACTGGAAAGATAAAGAGCAATTCAGAGTCATTAGGAAAGATATATACAAATAATCTATATGGCGGTGGTTTAGAACAAATGTGAGGCAGAGGTGATCAGTGGGATATGTTAGGCTGTGGAGGAGATTGAGAGTTAAGCAGTGGAAGTCTCCATTTGTAAACTGACATGCTTAGGAAGAAGTAATTTCAGGTCATTAAGCGTATGGGTTAGCAGGATAAGTCAGTAACTTTTGCCCTCTCTGAAAGATATATGTAAACAAAAAAACCCTCTCCATTCAGCAGGATTTTTTATGTTTGGTTTTTTTTGGTATTTCATCCCTTGTAAGATAGACTGCTTCATGCTCTTCTCCTGTGCACCTTCATTTGGTTTCGAGTGGTTTGTGTGTGCAGGTTGCAGGTGAAGCAGAGTATGGTCTGCTCTACTGGCTGGCTCTGGTTCCAAGGTTGAGCCATCAGTAAATTTCACCTGTTTATTAAAATTGGTCATGAAACCAAATGAACAGCAGCAGACATCTTAAAACAAAAACTTCAGGAGGGATCTGAAGGTTTAAAGTGGTCAGTCCTGGGATATGTCTTAATATCAAGACTGGAGAACATAGATCAGAGGATCTCTGTGGGAGACAATTTCCACTGGTTTTGTAGATGTTTGTCAGTACCAATGTATGGGGAAACTGGATGGCATTCAGGCCTTTTAGTTTTTTAAACTCACCTTTTAAGTTTGAATAAGGTAATTGAATAAGATATCTCATCTGAGGAAAACTTATTTCTTCAACACCACTGTGGTGCTCAGCACTGCCAAACAACTGAGAATGTATAAAGGTTAGACTTCTAATATTTCCCTTTGAGAAATTGATTCAGCACTGGCTGTCTTCCATAAATTTTTGAATCAGGTTCTAAATCATATTGGTGATGTGATCCTAACCTCTGTGAATGTAGGGTGGACATAGGGCAACATGAAATCTGTATTCACTGCTAAATGAGAGCCAGTGGTGGAGGACTGGTCTGGTCGCAGTGCAGAGCGGGAGGGCGGCAGTGCTCTGTTTTATGGCCAGATGCCAGATGCGAAATTTAATGATGGCTATCGCATCTTGAAACTGATTACAAAGCTGAATTGCATTGGTGCTTGTCAGATATAAAAACAATTTGCAAGGCATTTCCTTGTTTTATGGATTTGGAGCAGTGAGAATTGACTTTTTTAAGGTTTGGGGGTTTTTTTCCTGCAACTGTAAAGACTAGAAATTTCTAAAAACCCTGGAGTTCTTCTGCAGTTTATATGATTCCAAAATTAAAGTTTTTTTCCTATACCTTTCCTTTTTATAGTGTAAAAGTTAAATCTCTTTAAAGGTATATCCCTCTGTACAGAATTTCTCTAGTCCAGAAGAATATATGTCCATAAGCTTCTACATGGGGTAAGAAATCAGAGTGAGGTAGGATTGAGAAGCAGAATTGCAGGAGTGAATTTTTCTTAGAAATTGCAGTAGTTTGTTAGGATTTATTTTTTCTTGGAAATTTTAGCGAAGCAGACATTATTTTTGATTCTTCTCATGGGATTGGTCCTTTAAAAAGTCTTTATCCAGGGTCTTACAACGTCCTTCTTGACATGAATTTGGAATAATGTAAGTTGGAAGTGACTGAAAGAATTACATTCTACAGGCTCTGTAGAGTAAGTAGTAGCTAAGTTTCTTCAGTCTACCGTCAAGCCTTCATATATAAAACTAAGTTCACTTTTTTCTTCTTGTAAAGGGGGAAAGATTTACTTATAGAAGTGGATAGTCCTTAATTTTGTAGCTGTTTTTCTTACCACCTACGTGCCCAGACCTCTCAAAGGTATTTCTAGATATGTATCTACAATAAGCATATCTGAAAATATTGGAGAAGGAAGAAGTCTACATTATTGGAAGGCTCCCATGATTCATTATTCCTCCTCTCAGTGAGACCTCTCTGGCCAGAGAGCTCTAAAGCTCATACATTTCATTTAAATTTTCAGAGACTTTATAGAGAATGGCAACAAGACAGATTGTGTTGAAATCCCTTGACCCATACATTTTTTAGAAAACACAATAAATAATACTCCTACTGTTAAATATTTATATTGGGAGTTCTAATGTCTGCATGGTGTTTATCAAGAGTATAGTTGGCATAGTTTAGTGCCATTATTACCTGAAATCCGGCTACAACGTAACATACTTTGGTTTGAAGACATCGTTTGTTGTAATCGATGATTTTACTTGCTTATGCGCAATAGGCTACTTTTTTTCAGTCAATGAAACCAGATTAAGACCCAATAAATGCCTATGTCATGTATATTTGGAGTCAGAGAAGAACCCTTCAGGGGGTTCTTTAGTGCTTGTCCACTCAGTGAACTGCTCATCATTTAACTAACTAAATTTGCAATTTGCAAGTTAAAATGTTAACTAACAGATTTGCAATGATACAATATGCAATAAAACTGGGTTGGAAGTTGCAATCTTAGTATATTTATTAATCACAAAAATTACTTACTTTAAGTTATTTGGATAACAACTGAAGCACAAATAAATTTAATCAGGGTTGCAAGGCATGTTTAGAAAAAACTTTGCTGTATAATGAAAAGCTTAAGGGAAGGGAGAGCAAATGTGATCTGGATTGTCTGCCACTTTGAGCTTGAGTATAATTTTACCAGGATTATTTCAAACCATTTATTTGATGTCCATCCCCATTTCCTTGAAAAATAAGGGTGGAATCATAGCTGCTGGGAAGTTGGAAAAGATTGTGCTTGGTGTTTGCAGGGGTTTCAGTCTTTATGGAAAGCTGCTGCTAAACCTCTTCACAGCCTGATAGATTCTAGCATATTAAAGTAAGGCAATTGATTGTATTTAGGACAAATTCTTTGATTTGGAGAATGTAGAAAAAATATTATAAACTTTGTGAGTTTATACATATTAAGCTGATCAAACTGTGAAAGTTTCTCTCAGTGATCAGAGTACAGGATTAAAGATGTTTCTGCAGTTTAGGGAAGAGAACTTGAACATGTATCTCAATTAATGATGCTCCAGTTTTAAAGTAAAATCAACCTTCCTTACTTTTACTGATCCTATCAGTGCTACTGTGCACTTCAAAGTGCAAATCCCACTTCAGATTTTCACATGCTGAGGTAAACAAACCCACTTTATTGAACATCAACCTGAATTAGTCATGCTCACAACTATGAAACACTGATATTCTGTAACTCCAATATCTTGAAGAAGAAAAGCTGCTAATAAACACGAGTAATTTTTTTTTTGCTATAGAAATATACTGTAAATGCATAGTAAATTGTTTATTTTGGTAATAGTGAATATTTTAGTTAATGGAACAAAAAGAATCCTGCTGCATATAGAGTTCAAGAACAGTTAATACTGATAAAAATATGATTTTTATCATTCCACTTTCCCTAACGATAATACCTGTCACAACTTATGATTTTAATAATTCTGTAGTTGGATTAAATATGAAAAATATTTCAGCCACGTCTTGAGTATAGAAATCCTTCTTCTGCCCTCCATTACCCTACTAAGCCATATATTGGCTTTTATTGAATGACTGCATGAAAATAATGCTTTGACTTACCCTGCTTATGCCAGGCTGGAATTTTGATTAGTTAAGATGAAAATGTCTTCTTTGCTTATTCTACCTTTGTAAAAGAGTGTGTAAAATAAAGATTGAGTGCTTTGAGTTGTAAGGATGATTCAATAAGGTTTCTGCTTCTTTTGTCAATGTTGGGGTATGGTTTCATCATTTGTATCCTCATAAAACATAATTAGGTGTTGAATGTTTGCCTTCAAGAATGTTCAGTCTGAGCTGCCTTTTTTTGAGAAGCCTGGCAGTGGACCATGAGGTGGATCATACTCAGTTCTCCTGGTGCATTGCATCCCACAGTATTTTCTTCCTCAAATGCTTAGTAGTGTTTTAATGTTTAGCTCACAGGTCTTACTTACTTTGTGCATACTGTAGGTGAGAGGCATCAACCACTTATGTTCTTAAAAACATATTTAAGTGTCTAGCTCTATCTATTTTAGGAAGATGATGGCTGAAGTGATATGCTTGCCAAAATGCAGTGAATTATGAAAAAAATGTGGTAAAACTTGGAAGTTCTTGGCTGTCAATGCTACGTGCGAGTAGCTGTCTTACAGTACAAGACATCTCAAAACCCTTTTTAAACTTTATGTAATTATAAAAAGGTCCAGTAATTTCCTCCACAGCTGAATTATGGCTCCCTAGCTCCATAGGATATAGCTTCTTGGTTTGCACTTATAATAGCTTTTGGCTTAGAGGACATTCCAAATGAGTGGTGCAGTAGTAATATAGATATGGACGATAAGTTTCAAGAGAAATCTCCTCTATTTCTGCTGCAATTAGCAAAAATTGGCTTACAAAATGATCCTAGGACCCCTTGCTCTTTTTTTTCATCTTTGTCTTCATCTTCTTTGCCACCACCACCTTCTTGCATCATCTACTTTCTTTCACCAGAATGCTTCTCTGACATTTCTGGAGTGTGTTTTTTCTGCTTTTTTGCTTCTTCAGTTTCCTCCCTATGTGTAAAATGGCAGAGTGTTTTTCTACTAGAATTTTTCAGAGTTTGCTCTTCTGAAGAAGATGATGGCAGGACAGTCTTAATGTTGCTTTCCTGCAAATACCCCACATTCAAAACCAAAATTGGGAGGCAAGTAGCTTGCTCTATGTTTGCAGCCATCCACTTCACTATGGTGAACTTCCTCAAGTCATCCAAACTAAAACTGGATGGAGCAGGCTATATGCCTCCATGAAGTTTAACTCCAGAGGAACAGTTGTTGCCAAGGGTATATCAAAACATGCAGTAGCTGAGTGTGGAGTGATGGTGTCATCATTGTAATACAGCTATTGTCAGAACTCAGCTAGCGCTGCTGTGACATGATGTGGTCCTACTGCTGCACCATGGGCATGAGAATTGTCTGTGGCACCTTGTAACTCTTCTCTCATTTGCATGGCATATATGCTGGATTTACTGAATCCTCCTAGGTGTGTCACCTACCATGCAGAAAAACCTGTCATGTCTAAACAATTTCTCTCTTGCAATCCATCAGCTTACTTTTGGAGGCAGACCTACTCAAACATTGCTGATAACTCAGATACATAGGACTGCAGTATATAGACACTAAAATGACCTATCAAGCAGATCTTAATTTCCCAAATTTTATCTGTGTAGCTTTCACTGACTGTCTACCTGGATGTTAAAGACACACCTCTGGCACACAATCAGGAGATGAGTCTGCCTGAAGGTCATCAGGAGGTAACTACCTAAAATATGTCAGACAGTTTGCATGTACGTGAGACCTTTGATTCTGTAAATGACAGTGGACTTCTGTCCACTTGCATGCAGATATTAGATGTATTTTAACTGGTATCTAAAATAACTATCAGAGGCTGATGGTTCCGTCCCGTAGTAAAAAAATCAGAAGTGAGGTTCCTGAACTTTTGGAGAAGGCAGTTTACTGCACTGCACTGTTTACCTGAGCAGGCATTGCTTGTATTTATACTGCTGCTGTGTGTGCCTTTTGCAAGCACTGAAACAATTTAAATTTTGTCCATAGAAATTCTCTGGCAATAAGAACATTAAGCTTGCAAACTGGAAGTCATGCCTTTTACATAATGATTAGTAGTACAGTTGGAAAAACAATGTCTCTACCAGTCTTTGGTTGATGAACCTTAATTTAAGAGCCTGCTTCTGCTCTTCTAATGTCACTGGTTGCTAACTTACTCTTCATTCTTTTAGTGATGGAATTGTAACCCTGTCTAATCCTGCCATTGCAAAGGATGGCATTCATTAATGCCTTTCTCTGTTCCTATGCTTGTAAATCTGCAGTGGATTTATTTCACCCATTTACAGAGTAAGGGACTCTACCATGCCCTGTGTGCAACATGAATAAGGTTAGGCAGATGTGGTGAGTAAGGAGTTAAATAATAAGTTTAATCTTCAGGCTTAGGGCTGCACAGAGCAGAATCCAGGCTGAAATTATTTGAATATTTGCTAATATTGCTTAATTGCTGTGTCTTGTGAAAAATGTTCCCTTCTCCCATGATACTCATAACTTCAAAATGCTGAAAATGTCTTCATAGCAAAATGTCAGCAGGCTAAATTAACCTAGACAGACAGTCCTGTAACTGCAGCTATAGCCTTGAAGTAATCATCAAATTACCAGGCTAAGATTTCTTTAGAGATTGTTTGTGTATTGCTCATACTCACATATTATATTGTGCCACATAGGGAAACCCCAGGTTTTTTAAAGCATTCTTCCAATACAAATCATCATTTTCCATTCCAGAAACAATTCTCCTAAACTTGTTCGGTTTATCAGCCTGATCGGTACAATTTGGGAAACAAATCATCAGTAGCAAATGCTTGTATTAGTTGTTTTCAGCCAATCCACAGATGGGAAAATACTGGGTGAACTGTAAGAAATGGTGTTTGTTTAATGACTGCTTGGTGGTGAGAGTGCCCATGTGGCATTAAATGAGTCGAGCTGATGAGATGTACTGACACCTGTACAGACTTGTGTGTAATAAACAGTTTTTGCAGAGCATTTGAAGGTACATGAGCCAATATGTGCTGCTGCATCCTTCACCTCGCACACCATTACTGCTCAAGAGCATGCTTGGAGCTAGGGGAGCTTTTCTGGTTAACCAGCAAAGAGGTAAAATCTGTAGATCATACTCTTCTGTGATTTTGGGCGTCCCATTCCACCTGAAGCGGTGAAGTTACTGCCAGCTCAGCAGTTGCACAAATGAAGACAGATTATCAAATTAGAAGCACAGGTTTTGACAAAACTGCGTTCTTAGTCGGTGTTGGAATTTGTGTTGAGTGTTGGAATTTTGCTGATCAGTACTTGTGATGTTGCTGGATCGTTATAACCCATCTTTTTGCTGTTACTGTTACCTCAACATTATCGCTTTGTGATTTTGATATTTATGATGGCTCAAGTTCTAGAGGACCTTATAATGTATACTTCAGGTTGATAAACTGTTCTATCACAGATTATGGTTCTCTCAAACTTCGCTATGCTGTGAAAATCCCAGTTCTCTGTGCCATCCCCTGCATATTTTACATAGTTAGGAGTGTGTTTAGACATAGCCATTACCATCACCTTCTTTCTATGCTGACTGGAGTCTCAACAACTTTTCTGTCTTTTTTTATTTCCCTTTCTCTAACTCTGCATACTATGGTTAATATGGTCTAGTTTTTGTTCTGGTATCAACTACCTACTGTAGCTTTCATAGAATCATAGAATCATATGGGGTTGGAAAGGACCTCTGGAGGTCATCTAGTCCAACCCCCCCACCAGAGCACGTCTACCTACATTGCACAGGAACTTGTCCAGGTGGGTTTTGAATGTCTCCCGAGAAGGAGACTCCACCACCTCTCTGGGCAGCCTGTTCCAGTGCTCTGCCACTCTCACAGTAAAGAAGGTCCTCCTTGTGTTTGGGTGGAACCTCTTATACTTAAGTTTGTGCCCATTTCCTCTTGTTCTGTCACTGGGCAGCACTGAAAAAACACCAGCCCTGTCTTCCTGACACCCTCCCTTTACGTATTTGTAAGCATTTATCAGGTCCCCCCTAAGTCTTCTCTTCTCCAGACTAAAAAGATCCAAGTCCCTCAGCCTTTCCCCATCAGAGAGATGCTCCAGGCTCTTAATTATCTTTGTGGCCCTTTGCTGTACCCTCTCCAGCAATTCCCTGTCCTCCTTGAACTGGGGAGCCCAGAACTGGACACAGTACTCCAGATGGGGCCTCACCAGGGCAGAGTAGCGGGGCAGGATGACCTCCCTCGACCTGCTGGCCATGTTCTTCTTGATGCACCCCAAGATGCCATTGGCCTTCTTGGCCACAAGGGCACATTTCTGGCTCATGGTCTTCCTGTTGTCCACAAAACCTCCCAGGTCTTTTTCCTCAGAGCTGCTCTCCAGCAGCTCAGCCCCCAACCTGTACTGGTGCTTGGGGTTATTTCTCCCAGGGTACAGCACCCTACACTTGCCCTTGTTAAATTTCATTAGGTTTCTCTTGTCCCATCTCTCCAGCCTGTCCAAGTCTCTCTGGATGGTGGCACAGCCTTCTGGGGTGGCAGTCACCTCTCCTAGTTTTGTGTCATCAGCAAACTTGCTGAGGGTACATTCCATCCCTCCGTCCAGGTCATTGATGAGTATATTGAAGAGGACTTTCTTCACAACCAAACACCAAACTTCTCAGGGATCAAGAAATCAGACCATGAGTCAGTAAATTCAATGCTTCTCTCTCTATTACTTTACCACAACTTTTCACAAAAATTTACAGGAAAATAATTTAGCCCCTGAAAAAAACCCAAAGAAAATTTTTAGCTAGCTCCTAAATAATTGAAAATAGCTTGTGGATGTGTTTAAAAAAATATTTTTTTTCTGAGGTTTTCTTTCATTTTTTTACAATTTTTTGAAAGTCAGATATGAGATTTCACATTGGAAAGGATTCAAGGTCTGATTCTGATATTCCTACCCTTACTGATCAGTCCTTTTATATTTGGGGTTCTAGTGGCGGTGTGATAGACTTACTGTAGCAGAATTCAGATACTAGAGTCTAGTCTTCCCTACATTTTTATTATGTAACTTAAGCAAATTTGTGCGATATCACATAATCCTGTTTTGAAACAATTTGGATTAAAAGTTTCCCCCCCACCCCCCTTTACCCCTCACACATGTCTTTGATTGCTTTCCTCTTCAGAGTATAAACGGTGTCTTGACTGTTGTTTCCTGTGAAGAGTTTTTCCAAATACCAATATGAAACTTCTGGGTTTTTAGATGTTTACTTAAAACCATATTTTCATAGTAAACACTGAAGTGCTGCTTTATTTGTATTCAGCTCCTAATGATCTAGAAAGTATCAATCACTGAAACAGTTGTTAAAATTCTTAGTCAGTAGATGTAATTCAATGACCCAAACTGTCCAGAGGGCAGTAGATGTAGATCGCTGTTAAAAATGCAAGACATGTAAACTAATTTTTGCCAGCAGTTAATCAACAGCATGAAAAGTCAAAAACTTCTGACACAGTAATAAATTTAATTATTGTTCTGTTTATCCCAGCAGATAGAATTTCTTCTAAATCTGTGTTAAAAGCAACAGAGTTTCGTATATTGCTGTGAATTTTTCTGGGTCTGTCTAATGATGGGTGATCAGATTTTTCTTTTTTTGGTTTTGAGTTCTTCACGCTTTTGGAGCTGTAATATCCTTTCTCAATGTATTTGATACTGCTTAATTCTGTAAATACACAGTGCCTAATTTTCCTTTTCTTCTTAAACATCCTTTGGGTTATCCAACACATAAAATAGTAGATATTATACACTTTAAGAAACATTCAGTGATGTTCATGGAACTTGTTTCTCCTGGTTGTAACATTCATTCTTTATTTTCCTAATACAACATGTGTGTGTATTTGTCTAATCTTTTTCTTCTATTTTCGATTTAAAGGTAGATTGGGATTGGTCATAAGCATGCACAAGGGAATTAGATGGATTGTAAGAATAGCCTTTCACCCTTGGCTATGCTACCTGCCCTTCTCGTTGCCAAATTGTAGGTTGCAGGAGAAACCGATAGGTTTCCAAATAAATTATGCCAGAATGCTGCTTAAAAATTACTCTCACCCTTAAAAATGGGAAGTAAGGAGGCAACTTTGATTCTAGAAGATTTGTTGTGGGCAAAAGTGGCTGCTGTCATGATTATTGTGGTGCAGGAGTGTGTATACACACCCTAATGTTTCTCACAATTCAATAGAAATGTGTAGTCTAGCTAGGTAGTTGCAGGAAGACAAATTTGCTCGAGGACTGAGATAGGAAACTGAAAACATAGGAGAGCAGCAACAGGCAAATTTTTTTTTTTATAGCACAGCAGAATGATAATGTTTGAGAACTTACAAGTTTTCAAAACCAAGGGGAAGAAATCCAACCCCAAACAAGAGATCACCATGTGCTTTTATTTTACTAAGAGCAAAATATCAGAAAATTCTGCATGGTAATTTCTCTATGACAGCCAAAGAAGATTGACTTGGAGCTTCAATGAGCATCTCAGGTAATTGCAGTTTCTGCTGTACACAGATTCCTTGCTTATTTTGTGCTGCTTCAGCACTTTTCAGAATAAAGTCATTGCCACTTAAGTGAACACATGCAATACGACAGATTTAGTTGATGAATTGTTCCAAAGTCTTCCTTGTGTATATTCACTGGAATTGTGCCACAGATGAAATTAGTTCTTTTTTTTTTTTTTTTTTCCTAGAGCACTGAATTATATTCTGAGTTATTATTTTGCATCAAAAGGCAAATACTAATAATAGCAATCAGCTTGCTTAGTCCAACATCCTAAGTGTGTTAGTGGCATAATGATTTCAGCTATTGTGCTTTATCAGCAATATACCTGGGGATTGTGCCAGCCGAAGAGTATATAGTATAAAGTAACACCACTGACATACCAACATTAAGAATTTTTAGTATTCCTTAAATGTACAATTTTTAAAAAACTATTAAACATAAGATTGTTCTCAGTCAGTTCCCGACTCCTTTTATTAATACTATTATAAGATCTGCTTAAAGAAATGGCCTGTAGAAAGATTTGCTTTATCATTGCTGCATTAATCTAAGATTCTGCACATGGTTTAAATTATACATGATGGAAAAGGAAGAAGAGTAGAGAAATTTAATTAAATTAAATGACCAAGTTGTCTCAATCCAAACACATTCGGTCAAAAACTGTGCAGCAATTGCTGTGTCAGTGTTCAGGCTGACCCCAGCTGAGATACATCTAAAACAGAGAACTAAAAAGAGAACTAAACAAACCAGAAACCCCTTAAATAAAGATCTCATGAATAATATTAGCAATAAAAAAAGAATTTACATCTACTAATGTAAGTTTTGTTTGTGTATATCATAAGGACTCATAGTTCTCAATGAAGAATCTTGCTAAGAATTCTGCAGGGCTTGCAGGGAAAGTTCCACAAAGATGTATAATTTTATTTCCAGGTTTCCAGGTGACCAGCACAGTACCAATCTACTCTAGTTCCCCTACTACACATTTAGGGGTGTTAGGGCACTAAAAGGTTTTGCCCGAATGCCCTATTATTCATAAAAACAGACTTCCCCATACATGCACATAATGGTTATTCAGAATTTACTGGCTCTTGCTCTTTCAGGTGACAGTCAAACTCTTCGGTGTTGCAGGATGAGCTTGACAAAAGCTTGACAAAAGCTCATCCTTCAATCTAGGCTGATGCCTACACATAAGGCCCCGAAGGCAACACTTTTCAGATGAGATAATGGATGTATTCTACATATTTCTACATATTTCATGTCTGTATCATACATATCCTTCTAAATACTGCTTTGTGAAATAAACCTTAGGCTTTATCCTTTTTTTTTTTCTTCCATCTGCTGGTTCATGAATAGAGTTGTATTTCTTTTCATTTTGATTCTTATTTTTTCTTCAAGGATTTCTTTAACTGGATTTTGGATATCTTATTATATTGCTATTACAAGTGTAGTGATGCTTTGGTGCATCAATGGTATTTTCTTTGGTAGAAATTTTTATTATAAAAGCACATGAAACAACATAAAGGAAGATAAAAAAGTTAAATCCTTCCCTTGTGTTTGATAGGAAAACTGTTGAAAATAAAGTAATCCATTCAATAGAAGCCAAAGCCCAGTTGCTTAACATATACCATCCTTCTGAATTTAGTGTTTGTGAAGCAATACCAGAATTCACAACAGATTTAAACATTAAGGACAACTCTTGACATCTTGATTGAAAGTGGACTCACTGTTGCAGGAACTGAGAATGCTGTATTGCCAGTATTTTCTCTACTGTCAAAGGTTGCTTTGGGTTTTTTTTGCTTTCGTGCAGCCCCATGTACTTCCCTTGTCTTCTCGGCAGCTCTGCAAAGCTGATGGTCGTGGCAGTGCAGCGCTTTGTACAGCTTTGTCAATTGTTTCTTCAACTAAGGCTCTTCATAAAGAAACTTTTTGTGAGTTGCAATATTAAAGAAATACAGATACGCAAAGGTGAAACAAGCTTTTATAGGTGTATGGGAGTGATTTCAATTTTGATTTTAGGAGATAATTAGTTAGCATGAGAGAACAACCTGCTAACTACACAAAACCTGAAAATTTCCCAGAACTGAGATCCATTATCTTTAGGAGTTCTGTTTTCTGGTTTTTCCCTCTAGAAATAGTCACTGCTTTAGTGACTATTAAGTTTTCCATCAAATTTTCCTTTAAAAGTGCTTCCGTTTTTAAATCCCATCCTAATTACAGTGTTTTTCAGGCAATAAATATACTTTGCTTGTCCATTATTGTATTGTTGTCCTTGTTTGAGGGAGTTTTCCTTTGTCACAAGATGCTTTGGACAAATGTCAGCTGACTAGCCAGCATTATTTTTATGTTTGGGATGTAAACAGAGTGTTTGCATTAAATCTTCCCAGGAGAGAAGTTGTTAGTGCTGAATTACATTATCATCTCTGAATATATATGGACTGTCCATGATATTCCCAGGATACACATGCAGAACTGATCATCATGGAAAAATATAAATTTGAACAGTCCCAGTGGGCATCATGAGCACGTGGTAAAGGAGAGACATGAGTGTACAGGAACAAACCTGGAGTGTTTGTGCCCTCAGTTCAAACAACCAACAACTGTTCTTGCTGAGGACAAAGAGCTGCTTTCATGAAATGAGAAGCTGGGTAGTTCCTCAGCATCAAGTCACCATACTCATAAACCTGCATTCTTGTTCGTGAAGTAAACTTTGTTGGTTAAAGACACCTGATGTCCTAAATAATTTTACATCACTAGTGGGTTGAGCTGAGGGTAATTACTGTCAAGTTGCTGAGTTACAACTGGAATCACAGTATTCACCTATGATCATCAGTCCATCCACTAACTGTCTGCCTAAGGCAATTGCTTTTATTATGCTATTCTTTCCTACCATTCCCTCTCCTGTTGTGCTCCCTCTCCTTTGCCATTTTTGTCTTCTCACTTCTTTTGTCATCCTGACTTATGTATCTATAAATAGAAAGCATGGCACCGTCTTTCTGTGACTCTAATATGATTTTCGTCACTGTCATGCCCTCCTCTCTGCTTTTTTTTTTTTCTTTAATTTTTCTTGATGTAGTAAGTACTTTGATTTAGTTACTGGCTTGGAGACTTCTGATGGGTCCTGTTTTAAGTTAATCCTGTGTTAATACAAATCAGTGACAATTCATATCATCTTCTGTATTTTGTTGTGATGATCATGTGTGTAAGTGTCATGCATTCAGTATAGCAAAAGAATTTTAAATGGGCAGAGATAGGTCCTTAAAGGATAAGCTGGGGAAAAAAAAATATTTTTTTATTATGCTGATGTACAGTACTGTTGTGAGAAATTGGTTTATAAGGAAATTACACTAGTGTCTTTAAAAATTACAATTAGTATCACAGAAACATCGTTGACTTCTCACAGCACATAACAATGCAGTTGTCTTCAAGGAAAACCTTGTATTTATTAATTTTAATAAATAGAACCTACTGGAATAAAATATCCTACTAACAAGGACAAATCATATTTATTTTGATAGAATTTAACATCTAAGTAATGTATCAGGTAAAGAATCAAATCTACATGAAATATGTAAATAGATGATGCACATTATACTTACGACTGCTGAAAAGTCATTTCGACTTTAGTGAAAGTGATGCTTTCATTTGAAGAAGTAATTTTTCTTGAAAACTAAAAATAGCTTCTTATTCAGATAGATTATCTAGCTATGTTGCATGGAAACCATTTTTCTCTATTACTGTACTTATGTAAGCGTACTTTCCCCAGACAGTGGCTTCGGGCTGAACAGCACAATTGTATTTTTGTTAAATTAACAGTTTAAGGTCAGGTTCTTTCTCCCTCTGCTGCTTTATAGATATGTGCAAGTCTTATTTCACATAACCTCTGTGCCTTTGTGTGGCACACTGAGCTTCTGTAACATAATGGAAGGGTTCACAGTAAAACGTTGTGGAAGGTTGACTTCCATCTTATGCCTTTAGTCAAGCTGGTATAAGTTACTGCTTCTGTTGTGAGCTTTCTGTGGATCTCAGAGGCTGGTATTAGTATAAAGATTCAAAAGTTGATTTTAAATAATTCTATTTTGCTGTATCACTGAGGAAAATTAACCCATTTTTTCTGGCAAAAAAAGGTTATCTTTGAGTTACTGAACTGGGTTTTATTTTGTGGTTGGTTTTTGTGTTGTTTGTTGTTACACACGAATAGCTTTTGGACAAACCCAGAGCTATTTGGATAACACACTTGTCAGTGCTTTTGAATCTTTGAGTTTTAGCTGTATTTAAAGATCAATTTTCTCCTCTTTTAATGACTATTTCACTGCAAGTATCTCTGAAGGTATGAAAGGTATTTCACTGCAAGTGAAATAGTTTTGTGGTACTTTTGGTTACTGAAATATGCTCTAAACTATGGTTTTAGCTTAATAAAGACTTTTTCCTCTAGGAATTTATTTTCTGTATATTTTCTCTGTGAGACACTGGGACAAAATATTTGAAGAGGAGTTTTCATGGGTCTGTGGGTTTTCGGTAGTACTTCATGATTTTCTATTTCTTGTGCCTCTCCAACAGGCTTTGGAGAGCTGTGTATGTCCACCTTGGCAGTTTCTGCTGTGTTCCTGCTGTCTCCATGTATTGATTTCTACTTTCCCTCCTTTCATACCTTCAGAGATACAAAGCTGTAACAAATAAAGCTGTGTTCCTCGGTATTTATTAACACAGCATCCGTATCTGTCACTGCTGTGATATGCCTTTATTATAGATGAAGAGATACTTCAGTTTCAGGGTTGAGTGGGTAGGAGCATGTGCCCTCTGAACAAAAGAGAAATGAAATCTTTGTGATAGTCATCTTGAAGCAAACCATATGACTAAGACAGAGTGTCATATGAAATGGTGCTTCTCTATATAAAGCTTACCATGGCTGGAGTGTAAGAACAGGTTGGTTGTATAGGGAAAAGACCTCCGAGAGAGCCTAGGCTTGTTCAGAGATCATAAATTGGCTCTACTCCTTTAATTTAAGAGAGAACTCTACTGTGTGAATCTTGGGATTATATATTTGTGTCAGCTGCTGTTCAAAATCCCTTTTCCCACTTTTTAAAAAATATCTGACTCCAGCATCCCTATAAACATATATTGGAAATCCTTCTGCTACTGATCATGGTTTCCCAAGGAGGAAAAACATGCATAGGTGCCCCAATAGTTATCAACTATTTTTTTCCCATATTCAGCTGATCCTCACACAACCTGTGAACAGAAGCACCAGGACACCTCATCCTCGGAGAAAAGACTTCCAAATTTGCCTTGAGCATTGGTCCCCAGTGTCCTGTTTAGGGGCCTGGCTGGTAAGTGTTGTGATTACTTTTTGGCCGTCATAGTAACACCTGGAAGATCCCTTGGGCCCATCTCTTTGGACATAAAACAAAAAGGGACAGATGTGCTATTCCCTGTGCTAAATAGGGTCCATGTCTTGACCTCCTAAATCTCTTCCAGTTCAGTGGGATTGTTTTTCCACTACAAACCTGAAGGAAGCTTCTCTGACTCGGCCATTAGTGTCATCCTGAATATGTCCTCTTAAGGCACCGCTAGCTGTAAAATTTCTTTGCCAGTTGCCTTGAAAATGTATGTCTCTCAGCTGGGTGGAAAAGAGCTCAATTCTACCATTTTAACAGTCTTGTTATTCCATTGTTTTCTCCAAAGCTGCATTCATCTGTGGTTAACTGTAAGGTTTAGAACTCCGAATCTTATTTAGTCATTTCACATCCTTTAAACATCTTTTAAAGCTCATAATACTCTTCTTACTGTCCTAATTACCAACAAATAATATCCCAGAATGCCGCCCTGCTTCTTCTAATGGCCCTTTTCAGCTACATCTCACTTCAGATGAGTTTATTTGAAGTTTCCAGAAAGGACAATTTTTGGAGATGCAACATGGCAAAAAGTGCTAAGAGACTCTTCAAAACATAATTAACACCTATTTATCCTGAGTCTCCTATTTCACAAGTGGCTTTACCAAGCCCTCTCAAATTTGGGCCAAAGAACGGTCTGCTAATGAGAAACGTCTGCAATATCTGAAAAAGAAACATGCATTTTGTTGTATATGGTGTTTCTTTTGGGTTTGGGTTTTTGGTGGGTTTTGTTTTTGTTTCTGTTTTGGGGTTTTGTCTGCTTGTTTTTGTTTTGTTTTGGGTTTTTTCTTTGAGGATCTAAAGACTTGAGGTGGAGTTGAGAACCCTAGAAGGAAAGCACAGACCCAAATGGTGAATGATTACATCTTCCTCTCATTCCTCTCTTTTATAGCAGAACATGCTCTAAGAAATGGAAACTCACAGTATTTCTAAAGGAATAAGGTATAGGGTTGAAGGAACAAATCTCATTGAAATGTTTTCCCTATAACTAGAAGAAAATCTCAAATTCATAGCTTCTTTCTCCTAAAAAATAGATTTAAAATACCAAATCAGAGAAGCATCTCGATTGTGCAATTTCCTTCAGCTACAGAGCTTTTAGTCCTCCTGCATTTTCCATTCACCTATAGAGAGGCAGCCTGACAAGACTGCTGTGCACAGCTATTAGGTTTAATTGTTATGGCTTTACTTTGCTTTTCTTTAACCAGAAAATGTTTGTGGCTAAAAATAGAGCATTCTTTTCTGATGTAGATATAACATCTGTAGGAGCTTAACGGCTTACGTACTGTTTGCCAGCAGAGTAGTGATTTATAAAATACTTACAAGAGAGCAACTCTGTTTATAGGGAACCTAAAAGCTCTCAGCTAGATGGTCAAGCTATGTTTGTGTATTTTTACTTTTAATTTTTATTCTGTAGTTCTTCCCCTCTCCCCTCTTCAGCCTCTATTTCCTGATTGGGTTTTTTTTTATTTAAGATTTTTTTTTAATTTTTTTGCAAATGATACATTTTGCTGTACAGAAAGGAACAATGCAGACCTCATTAAACAGAAATGCTCAGATAAGATTAAATGATTACATTTAGCATTTTATATGCTCTGTGTAAAGACTAGAGGACAACCCGCAGAGTAGAGGCAAAGATAAATATGACAGTGGTGCCCTGTCCTGTGTCCCCAAATGGAAGACAAGCCTTGCCAATTCACCACTTCAAAACTGAGTACTGTAGGCCAGCTACCCAGAGCCAGCTACTTCTATTGCAGTTGACAGACTGTTTCTCCACTGATTTTGGCAAAGTGAACTCAAGGTTACCACGCAGTGGATGCGCTCTTACTGAAAGTGAACTAAAATTTGCTAGCAGCAGCATAATGTCCATCACCACCTGCCAAATGTTTTTTATTTCTATTTGTTTTGGTAAATTAATATATCAAACAGCCAGACTTGGGTTTTTTCCTCTAAATTCTTGTTCATGCAATGTGCTTGATCTTCTCTGGAGTATGCCAGAAAAAGAATGATTTTTTTTTTTCTACTAGAATATAAACCCAGTAACACAATGTGTAGAAAATAATGTAAAACTCCCCAGGGTAGCTCTGTACCCTGGTTCTCAAAGACAATAGAAATATTAATATTGTCATCTTAGATATCAAAGATGTGGGCTGACCTATGGGCTACTCATCAGCAGCATAAAAAACCATAATCTTCTTGGATATATATTTGTATCTTTATAGTTTTAAAATACAATTTTCATTGCTAGTGCAGGAAGCAGTACCAGAATAGTATCCTTGAGGGTTGCAGTCTCATGATGATGCACAGGACAGGTACCAGCAGTCAGTCCAGTCCCAGGATGGGAGGTGTCCAAAGGGGCCTGATTCCTAGGAATAGCAAGATCATTCTCCTGCAAGCCAAGCCTACCACCCCTGTGGCAGGGAAAGGTATGATCTGATAATGCCAGCTCAGCCCCAGCAGCATGAAAGCAGTTCTGCCTCACTCATCCACTGGTGGACTGTGGTCTCCTGGAACTGGTCACCTCTCAGCTGGGTGTCAGACTGAAGTGAGAAGCTTGTCTGAGGAAACACCTTGGTTTATTCTTTTGCAACTGCTCATATGATATAACATTTTGTTAGCTGAAATGACTTTATGGCCAAACCCAGTTTATTTAAAAATCTTAAAAATCTATTTCTTTATTATCACCATATCATTTAAGTAGATCATAACGAACAGATAGATTGAAGAGAGTAGTCAGGGTGTGGGTCTCCCATCTCAAGGTACAGTTCAATACTTTCTTGAGAATTTTATCCTTAGGTCTTAGCTACTTGGCTGAATGGTAGATATTTTCCAAGGTCTTACTAGCAGAGGCTGTCCCCCTCCTTTGAAAGAGTTTTTATCATCCTATAATAATCCAGTTACTGCAAACCACTCTGCAAATCAGGACTAAAACTACCATTCAGCATTTTATCTGTGGATTTTCAAGTTGTTTTAATCAAGTCAAAAGTTTAACTTATTTGATTAAAGACCATGACATACATAAGCATCCTGAAAAGCAGTACAAATACACAGAAGGTACAAACCCAAGCTGAGATCTGCTCAGAAATACATTTCAGAAGCACAGGACCCCTGGAGTGCCAGTGGGAGTATTGGAAGGGGTGGACATATTGGTGTTCTCCAAGGCTGGACAGAAAATCACACCTATCCTGTCACCAATGCAAAACTCTCCTCAGCCCTCGCTGATATAATTCAGTTTGTGTCTGGAGGAAGGATGTCTGAGGGCAAAGTGGTAATTTATTCTATGTCTTTGGCCCTCCAGCTGAGTTTCCTCACAAGGGTGTAATTTAGGTCTTATTCAGCAGCTCACTTAGATGTGTCTTTGACTCGGAGAGTGTACATTGTCCCCTTTGCTTCCATGTGACCTCCTCTCAAGCATAAAGTTAGGAATGTACTGAAATGTTTCGGGCAGCATGAATTTTATTTAGCCAGGTTTTAAAGAAAAAAAATTTTCTTAATCACCTTTTGGCATTGGTGCTTTAATCATGCTTGTGATGTGCTCTATAAGACATCATTAAGGAGAATGAAATGTTTGGTATAAGCTGTGAACAACGCTTGGTACAGGACTGAGTATCTGTCTCTTGCAACCTACGATGGATTTAGAGAAATGACCTGCAGGACAAAGGATCTGAGCTGTCCATTTTTTCATGCTCTTTCTAAAACTAAACACATTTAGAAGTCTGTAGAAGGGAGGTTTTCAGTCAGTTAGTGCATTATATCAATAGGAATGATAATTGTTACTGGTTGCTCCATGTTTTCTAGAGTGTTTCTGCAGATTTTCATTTTGCAGCTATTACAATTACACTAATTATACACATAAATACACCCTGCACTTGTAGACAGATTTCTTTTTGTTTGAAAAATGTACATACTAATGGGATCTTTTCAATACAAATTAAGCCAGCTTGAACTATTTAAGTTAATTTATATAATAGAACTTGCCTATGAAGCTTAACATTTTGGTCTTGATTATAAACAAGGATATCTGAGAGTGCACTTATTACTCCGCTGAAGCCTCCCTACTGTGAAGAGGGAGTGAAATTTTGTTTGTTTAGATTTTTTTTAAAGTTTACAATTAGATTTAAGCCAATATAAAATATCTGAAGACATATTTGGGTAGAAATGCTATTCATTCAGATTCCATTTCTCCCCCCTCACAGACATTAGACCCAGTGAACAGCAAACATTTCTGAAGTTTGTTGCACTGGTACTCTTGTCTACAAACACTCAAGATGAACAGGCACAAGATACCAGTCGAAATGGCTTCTTCCAAAAACTGGGGAGGGTATCCCAAGTTGCAGGTTCAGAACTCATGTCAGAAACCATAAAACTCCTGAGCTTAGCATGGGGAGAAAGAGGGACTTCAAGTAGTGTCCTCTTCCTTTCATGCCTGGCCTTCAAAATGTCCACCCCTCTGCCAAGAATACAATGAGGGGAACAGCAAAAAGAGTGTGCAAAGATCATGGAGAGGGACTAGATCGAGGCTGAAAATAAGCAGGACAAAAAAATGATGAGCAATGGGCTGAAATTCCATCAGTTGGTCATCTGAAACAAGCTGGCCTTTCCCATGGAGCCCTGCATTGAATAATTAATAATTCTGTCAGAGACACAGCAAATAAAAAAAAAAAACCCAGAAAAAACACCACCCCACCCCCGTGCTCCCCCCCAAGTTCAAATTGTGTTAACTACGACTGGAAAGTTTTCTTCAGCACTGGCTATTATTAAGACAGGTTACCATGCTTGAATTTCTTTCTTTCCATAATTATTACCAAAGAATTCCCTGTGTACATATGTGATAGATAAACCCTCTCATGAGTTCTCTTGTCTATGTCTGAACCAGCACTAGCTATTGTCAATATATTTTTATTTGATCTTTGGTGCCATTTGGATCCGAAGGTTTGGGTCAAGCCTGAACAATCTTTAGATAAATACATAGCCCCAGGCCTGCCTTTCCATTCATATTATGTATTTGTTTAATGTTACAATTAATTTTATGTCTTCTCTTTCTGCTTGTAATTGCTAATGCATCTCTACAGTAAGTTTCTAAAACATGTCCTTGTGTGATCCAAGCTTACTTCAGTGTCCTTTGGTGACATTGCCTTTCCTTGTCTGTTTTTCTTCACATCTTTCTCATTTTTCTTTCTTCTTTTCTTTTTTTTTTTTTTTTTAAGTACAGACACTCAAGCAATTTCTTGTTTTTTCCAATAAGTTTGAATTTAGAGCTCCCACACTGGGAATCCTATCACTGCCCCTTTTTCTTCTTCCTTCACATTTGCTTTGTGTGTTTCAACTTTTGGAAACAGCTGTATCTTTTGTGCCTGGTTTGCTTTGTATTTTATCAGATTGCTCTCTACCCCTCCACAAAGGGAGCTATCCTCATCTTCCTCACCCTTCTGCTACTCAAAGAAAAATGCCCACGCCTTTTTGGGTGCAGTTCTCCATCATGGGTAAGATTTCAGGCTACTCATGACCTGTTTCTGCTGGAATTGCAATGAGAGACCTCTAAGATTTTGTGCTTTCAAATGCATTGATAGCATGCATAGTACAAGAATTTCACTGAATTTCATTGAATTGGAAAGGACCATAGAGATCATCTAGTCCAATTCCCCTGCTGAAGCAGGATTGCCCAGAGCCAGAGCATGTCACTCAGGACTGCATCCAGGCAGGTCTTGAAAACCTCCAGAGAAGGGAATCCCACAACCTCCCTGGGCAGCCTGTTCCAGGGCTCTGTCACCCTCACTGTGAAGCAGTTCTTTCTCATAGTCAAGAATAATATTGTCAAGTCTGTTGACAATAGTCATAGTCAAGACTGTTATATAAATAGGCAAAGAGGTTAGTGTAACCGTAGAATTGGTTGTATTAATATTTTTTCACAAACATAATTTTGCTTCTCAATATGTCTTTTAGAGCATAAACTGTACAGAATAAAGACTGTATTCATGTCTATTCTGTTCGATAGCTACCAAATACAGCCTAATCTAAACCAATACATTAAGGTGTTGCTTTAATATTGCTTTTTAAGAATAATAAAAGGAGAGATTTTTTTAGCACTAAATATTATTTCAGTTTACCAGTACTGCTTGCTTCTGTTTTACCTTCCTGGCTTTTTTGTTTGGTTGGTTTTTTTCCCCCTCTTATTGACATTTAAAACAAGGAACATAGAGACTGTGGGGATAGATGTTATCATGCAAATTCAAAGGGAAAGTCACTTGCTTCGCTTAACATTATGAACTGGTGCTTTAAAGAATTTTCTGCTTCAGTGCTAATTTTACCTTGTGATGGAAGTTAGGTTTTAAATATGTAAAACGCAATGAGAGGGTAGCATCCGCTATCAGTAGCCTGGAGAAGTTGTCTTATTTACCTCAGAATAACTGCATGACCTGCCTCTCAAAGACAGGTTTGTTTAACTATCAAACTACCTAGAAACACAGGAGAGAGCTGCAGAAAATCCTGAAGCTTGGAGAGAGCTTGAAGGACAGGTAGTGTCCTTTTAGATCACAAACGCTTTTAGTGCTGTAGACATCTGGGAGCCCAGAAACTGCTGAAAGAAGACAACTGGATACTAATGTTTCAGAATACAAAATTGCTATCGTGAATAATGTGGCATAATAGGTAACGTCTGTGGAAGGCTTTACAAGGTATGTACTTGTAATATGCCCCGTCCCTGGAAGTGTAGTTCTTCCTTGCAAAGAAGGGCAGCAGAATATTGACTTGAAGAAAACCAAACAGTCCTCTCCTCCTCCCCCTCCAGAAGTATTTATGCATAATGGATTTCTTTAAACAGTCCAAATTTCATGGTTCAGAGAATGAAGCCTCATGGGCTGTGCCACTACTACAAGAAAGAGACAGTTCAGTATCCCCTCAGATAAAGCTGTGGACTTTAGCAAAAAGGCTCTTATTAAAGTCAAAAATAGCAATTGTAGCCCATGCTAATTACATTATGCACACTCCAACAACTGATAGCCATTGACCTGTATGGAACATTTCCAGTTAGAAACTGATTAAAACTGCTTGAGGCAATTGTTCTGTTTTACGGGGGAGTGCTGATGCCTGATGTAATGACCTGACCAATGCTGAGTGAATGCAAAGCCCTCTAAGCAGAGCGGTACAAATATAGACAGCCAAAAGGCCATGCACTGTATGCTTATCAGCTGTGAATGCTGAGAGCAGGTTTCACAGCCATGAATAATCCTCAGTGGGCTAGTCATCCTTAGCACATTCCCATGTAGCTGAATGTACCGTGGCTAATTTATTTCTGGGTTGAACCAGATATGTTTTCAAAAATATCTCGGTTTCCCATTTAGTGCAAGAAGTTACGTTTATATCCGATCTGAATTTGGTAAGTGCGTAAAAAGCATCAGTGGAATGTCATTGTTCTGCTCATGGCAGCTCAAACAGTTCTTCCTTTCGTCCAGCCCATTTTAACCCTTCTGGATTATGGGGACCCCACTTTCTGGAGTATGCTTGTATGTACAAAAGGTCTGTCTCCTTTCCTGGCAGTAGTCCTTGAGGAGTAAAATGTAGGTATTTACATAATTAGGATACACATTTAAGGGCCACTAAACACAAGAATGTAACTATGTTTGACATACTGTAGAGCCCTGAAGGCTTTCAAAAGTTAGATTTGCTGTATCTGAATAATGCAGTTGTCATAAAGTGATGTTACCCATCCTGCATCTACATTTCACAATATAAACCAAAGATTGCCATATGCTCCATGCCACACACCAAGACCCAAACATTTATCCAGGTTCTTTATAAGCCAATCTTCTATACTACATCAAGGTGATGTGCGACTTTAACCACACCAATGCAGCAATGAATGGTCAGAATGAATGCATTTCTGAATGATCCTTTTAATTCTCTCTTTATTATTTTTTAAATGATGAAGTTATTAAAAATTAAATTCAGATTTTGGATTTTTTTTTTCCTGTGGTGCATTGCATTGCTAATTTCTTTTTCTATTTTCTTACCAAATTAGGAAAAAAAGAGTAAGGATAACAAATGAAGATCATTTGTATATATTAAAATTAGATCTATGATAAAGAATTCTCCCTCACCAGTATTTCATATTAAGTGATAAAAAGAAAATCATTTGCTTGAAATTTCCAGACACTAATTATTTTTCTTGGGAAAGAGAAAATCATTATGAATGGACAGGTTTTAGTGAGTTTTTCAAAATCCTTCTGAGATAAGTCAGAAGGAGGCAGACGAGCATAGCAATAAACAATGATGAAAAATCTGACATTCTTGTTTGCAGTTCAATAGTTTCAATGCTTCCAAGCTCAATATAAGTCAGATCAACTCCCTTACCTCACTAATCCTTCCAAACCACTTACATTAGAGGTTGCTGCTGTTAGTGGTCAGACAAGCTGGAAAGTAAGGTGAAGATATGAATAATGGGAAAGGAAAAGTTAAGAAATTTCAGTGCTGTTGGGAAACAATCAGGAAAAAAGTTAATATCCCTATCTTTTTTCTGCAATATCTTGATCAGTTTGACTGAACCAGTTTGAATTTTATTTAGCTTAAAGGAGGAGGTACACATTTGATTGTGCAGTCTAATGGACGATAAAGTTCCAAGGTAAACAAGTGGAGAAACACAAGCCTGTAGAGGGGTATCGGAATGTGCCCATTTCCCACCCCTGTTCAATTAAAACAGGTTCACAGTGACCCACATGTCACCCATTCTGTTTGGGTTCTTTTTTTTTTTTTGTTTTTCTCCCCAAGAGAGTTCTGGCCAGTTGCTATAACAACTTCGTAGCAACATCAGAGTACCAAGCACAAACAGCTAACCCAGGCCAAGGAGCCTCAGTTCACCCCCTTTCAGTGTGCCCTGTGTATCCTTTCAACAACTGTTTTACATAACGTGCACCAAGGATTCACGTGGGCCTCCACACAAATTAAAGTTTCAACCAGATAGCACTCAGTGTGACTGTACATTCTTCACAGCTTTTCCGTGTTGCTAGTGGATGGTTATTAGAGAAAAGGTTAGTGTTTGGCACATGATTTTAAACAAATGAAACAAACAGAATACATTTGCACTGTGAAATTTCATTACATTATTGTGTAAATTAATTATTTTTTTTCCTTTTGTATCTTAAGTTATCCAGGCAATAGCCTATCCAGCTATAATTAAATTCACAAACAAGTGAGAATGAGCTGCAGGATTATGCAAGACTCATGCTTGGGATTTACTGTGTGACATTGGTAAACAACTAGTGAAGTAGCATTTCCGTGGCTGGCATGAAACTGGTACTTCTTTTTTTCCTGGAGAATCTATTTCAGATTCCAGAAGTACTATATTTTACTGCAGCAACTTGGAGACGGAGGGGACTTAGCTTTTCAGAATTACAGAAAATGATGTAGCAAACCCCAAGTAAGAGGCCTATTACTTGCCTTTCTACAGAGAGTCTCAACTTAGCTGGGCAGAAATTGTCTTTCTTCCCCCAGCACCAGGAAGAAACAAATGCAGATCAATAATTTCTACTAGCTTATATATAGAAATATATATCAACTCAGAGGACCTTCCAGTTAAAGAGGAAGATGCCACAGTGAGCCTTTTTCAGCCATTTCCCTTCTTCAGAGTCATAATTTTCTGACACATGTGGAACATTAATCTTTTGGGTATTTGACAGAAAGGCCATTGAAGATCATGGTCTTTCTCAATATAGTCTTTGACTTGTAAACCATTTGGATTAGTTATCTTTCTAGTTTTCTGTTTGGTTTCTAGGCTTATTTTAGAGTGGTGATTTTCTCCTTCTCTAAGTATATTAAAATTAGACTTGTCTTTTTTTTTATTTTGTGTGTGTAAAAATGCACTTACTAGTTTCCAAAGGGGAAAAAAAGATGATTTAAGTCAGAATAATTAAACAGAAGAGGTTTCATTTTACTTTATAGGCCTTTAGCGGCACTCTTAGGCATAGACATTGTCCTGGTTTGAGGTAAAACAGAACTAATTTTCTATTCAGTAATTTTACTTTTCCAACTGGGCCTCTTCTAACTAACTAAGCTTTGAAATTAACAGCATATTGTTCAGAAACTGTTCACTCTCACAGTGATAAGATCTGATT
>BJBW01002524.1:0-38899 GCA_004320125.1 Scolopax mira
GTGAGGGTGGTGAGAGCCTGGCTCAGGTTGCCCCGAGAAGCTGTGGCTGCCCCATCCCTGGAGGGGTTCAAGGCCAGGTTGGAGGGAGCTTAGAGCAACCTGGTGTGGTGGGAGGTGTCCCTGCCCAGGGCAGGGGGTGGCACTGGGTGGCCTTTAAGGTCCCTTCCAACCCAAACCATTCTATGACACTGGTGGGGAAGGAGCCTTGCAAAGCCGCTGCCACCACCTGAGCTCTGCAGGCGCGTTCCTGCGGCTCCATCTTCACGTGAGGCTTTTAGGGGGATGGTTTTGTTCAGAGAAGGGTAGAAAGGGCCCTGACGGCCAGGAGAGGTCTGTGCTGCAGCACCCATGCTCCTGCCACGCTGCGGCTTGACCCTTGTCTGTGTTTCCTCCTCTCTCTGCGGGCGAGGATCCCCGGACAGGAGGGTCTCTCTCTTCGTGCCCGTCCACTGCTCCAGCACCCAGCCACCACCTAGGTAGTACCTTCTTGTGTTTCGGATGCATGCAGAAGGGCGAGGGACCCGCAGGCTTGCCCGCATGCTCCGCTCTCCCTGCTCGCACTAACTATGGGGTTTGGTTTAATCTTTTGCTCTGGCCACAGAGCTTTTCGAGGCAGGAGTGCATGGGGGCTGCAGGGGGGGACCCCGCGGCTGCTCACAGTGGCTGCATGCTCTGGGGAAGATGGAAACCCAGGGGAGGGTTTTAATTGGATCCCCAATTATTAATTTTTTGCTTTGTTTTTTTAAGAAAGTCGTTCGGGGCAGGGGAAAACATCCTCCTTTCTCCCTTTTAACCCTCCTCGCTGCCTCCCATCCCTTTCCACAGAGGGGGGAAGGTGGAAGCTTCAAAAAGACCCAAAATAACCCTGCCTTTCAGGTGGAGAGTGGGCACTTACATCTTTGAACAAAACTGAACCTTTTTTCCCCCAAAAAACCTTGTCTGGGCCAAAAAGCCACCTTCCTCCTAACCCTGCATGAACGATAATGCTCTGTCAGGTGCTGCCACGCTCACTGGGACGTGAACCCTTCACCAGCCCCGTGTGCCCCACGGGGACCCACTCAATGCTGGGGTGAAGCATCCTCTGCACTGGGGTGTGGAGCCTTGGGGAGGGCTGACAGTGACCACAGGGGACTGGTGGCCCCAGGGGATGCCCTGGGAGGGGACAAGGGCTGGCACTTGGAGCCTTCATCCCTGCACGGTGCCACCGAGGATGCACGTGGCTCGGGCCAGGAGGGAAGGACCACGTCTGTCTTCTCCTGCGGTGGCAGGACCTTGTGCTGGGGTGGAAATGGAGCTCTCACCCTCCCATCTTGTCTCTCTCCCCACTTCTCTGCCCCCCCGCCCCCATCCCCCTGCAGGTGACGGTGTGCTGGGTGGAGGAGATGCCAGCGAGTAACGAGCAGTCCCTGTCTCCCCAGGCGGAGCACGCTGGCATCCGGACGTACTTCTTCAGCGCCGAGAACACGGAGGAGCAGGAATCCTGGATCCAAGCCATGGGCGAAGCCGCCCGGGTGCAGATCCCCCCGACCCAGAGGTCAGCACCTACCATCTCCCCGCGCCACCCAGAGATGAAGCAGAGGGGCTGTGCATCGTGGCTAGGGACCTCCTGGGAGTGTGAGGGTCCCTCTGGAGAACGGAGCTGGGGGAGCATTGGCTCCCCAAGGCTGAGGGAGGGGACAGGACATGACCGGCCACCCCAGGGGGATTGCAAAGGGAAGGTAATAATGCTCTCTCGTGCTTCTCTAGGCACGAGAAACCAGACTCTGAGAACATCCCCCCCAGCAAACACCACCACCACCACCGCAACGCCGCCCACCGCGAGCACCCCAAAGCTGAGCCCGACGCCAAGACTCGGGGGGAAGGTGACGGCCGTGGCTCCGAGAAGATCGAGAGGAAACCGGAAAGGATGGAGAGCAAGAAGGAGCCCTTGGCCAAAGCCAACGGCATCGCCGGGCAGGAGATGCCCTCGGAGCCTGGCAGTCCTTACCCCGAGGCACCCCGGGTACCGGCCAGCGCGGAGCGGCCGCCCCAGCCCAACGGCTGGACGTACTCGTCACCCAGCCGCCCCGGCAGCACCGCGTACCCCCCCCCCGACGGGGACAGCGTGAGCCACCGCCGGAGCTTTGCCCCCCGCACCAACCCCGAGAAGATCGCCCAGCGCAAGAGCTCCATGACGCAGCTGCAGCAGTGGGTGAACTCACGCCGGGGGACCGTGCCCCCCGAGGAGCTGCGGAGGTGAGAGGTGGTGGGGGGGGCTGACAGGGGGTAGAGGGAACGATCCTGCTCCTTTTCTCCAGGGCTGCCCTTCAGGTGATGCTCTGGGAATGATTTTTCCCTCCCCCACCTGCTTTATCCTCTCCGGAGGTCAGAAAAAATCTCATTTCTGGGTTGCCCCCGTGTGCCAGCTGGGAATGGGACACCTCAAAAAGCCAAGCAGGGTGGATTGTGAAAGGGGGGGCCACCGTGGGATCCCTGGGAGGAGAGATGCCAGCCAGCCCAGCTTTCTGGATGCTGGTGCCAGAGCTGCTTGCTCTAAGGCTGTCCTCATTCACTGGGAACCCAGGCTGTAGAGCGAGGGGCTGGCCACCAGCCCGGCTCTTACATCTCCCTCCTTTCCAGCCCCACCAGGTTTTACCCCGTGTCTCGCCGGGTGCCCGACTACTATTCCCCCTACTCGCCCCAGTACCCCGAGGACTACCAGTACTACCCACCGGGGGTGCGCCCCGACAGCATCTGCTCCATGCCTGCCTACGAGCGGGTGAGCCCCCCCTGGGCTCTGGAGGACAAGCGTCACTCCTTCCGCAACGGGGGCACCTACCAGCTCCACGACTGGAAGGAACACCCCGGTTTTGGCCGGCAAGACGTCCCGCTCTGGCTACCCGGTCCCGGGAGGCAACTGACTTACTTGGACGAGGTGGACGCGGCCTCGGGTTCCCTGCGACGGATGTCGCTGCAGCCCCGCTCCCGCTCCGTGCCCCGCTCGCCCAGCCAGGGCTCCTACAGCCGGGCACGGGTCTACTCCCCCGTCCGCTCCCCCAGCGCCCGCTTCGAGCGCCTGCCCCCCCGGGGAGAGGAGATTTACGCCGACCCCACCACCTTCATGATGAGGCGATCCATCAGTTCTCCCAAGGTAAACGCCCGTCGGCGCTCAGGGGGGGTGTGGGGTGGGAGGGAGACCCTCGCCAGGGATGTCAGAGCAGGGATGCTTCGGCACAGCCTGGCCTCAAAATGTCACCGAGTCTGTGGCTTGCGGCAGCTGATGGCTTTAGGTCACCTTTTGTCATCCTGCAAAGCTGCCCGGGTTGTGATTGTCCCCTTCTGGCTGCTCCTTCGCTGCTGCGAGACCAAAGGGGTGAGGAGGGGGATGGGGATGGATGTTGGAGCTGGTTTCCAGTGATAGGACGAGGGGCAACGGGCTCAAGCTGGAACATGGGAAGTTCCACTCAAATCTGAGGAAAAACTTCTTTACAGTGGAAGAGGCTGCCCAGGGAGGGTGTGGAGTCCCCTTCTCTGGAGATCTTCAAGCCCTGCCTGGATGCCCTTGTGTGATGTGCTCTGGGCGTTCCTGTTTTAGCAGGGGAGTTGGACTGGATGGTCTCTAGAGGTCCCTTCCAACTCTGACAATTCCATGTTTCCTTCGGGGTGGGGATGGTGTCCTCAGGGCCACCACAAGTGATATGTTCCTGAGCTGGTGTCCTTGTCTTGCTGCTGTGCACCCCAAAGCACAAGCCTGACCCTGCCATGGGGCTGGGGTCTGCCCTTGCACGTGCTTTCTGGCCTCCCACACACCTCTCACGTGTCTCTGGTTTTGGGGTGCGGGGGGTTTCCTCTCTTCTCAGTACGACTATCTGGGTGACAGACGGCCCATCCCCGTGGGAATGTATCCATTCCACTACCCGGCGTCCCCCACCGTCCATGACAAAATGGTAGGTACGCTGCTGGCACTAAGGGGGTGAGCCCCTCAGAGCCCCCCGGGAAGGTGGGACAGATTGGGGGTTCTTTGCTCCCACTCTTGTGGGACAGAGCCGGGCTGCCCTGGGGCAGGTTGGGACTACAGGTCCCTGTACTGGTGTCTCTGGTCCCTCCCGGCTGTGCCCAAAGGAAAGCCTGATGGAGAGGCCCCCAGTTCCTGCCCTGCAGCCCCTAGGTCACGGGGGCAGTGGGACACCCATGGACCCCCATACACCCTGCAATGCTGGCCCGGGCTTGTCACCCCCAGGGTGGTCCCTGGCTGAGGCTGGTACCCACCCTGCACATCTCTCCCTCTTGCTTCCTCACTTCTGGCTACAGCTGCTGCTTTTTCCTGCATTGTGTTTCCCCTCAGAGCTGGTGGGGTGAGACCGGGAGGTCCCCCTGCAGAGCACGGTCCCGAAATCACGGGGCAGGACCGGCTGTTGGAGGAGGGAGAAGCACAAGTTGCCATGAGCCACCCATTCTGCCATCCATCCTCACTGGCCAGAGAGGCAGGGAAAGGGCCGTGCCTCTTCCGAGGCAGCATTAGCCGGGAGGGAGAGCCAGGAGGGAGAGCCAGGGTCTCCCAAAGGGCACATCCATGGCGGCTTTCCCAGCTCTGTGCCCAGGGAGATGCCTCTCTTCCCCGGCCAAGAGGTCTTCACATCTCCGTAGCCTTCACCTAACCGCTTTGCTTCTTCTTTTATATGTTTTGTGTGTTCGTTTCTTGCCGCGTGCCTGCTGGCTCCTGGTAGGATGAACTTTTAGACCTTCAGTTGCAAAGAAACCTAGAGTATTTGGACCAGCAGGTAGGCAGAGCTGGCTGCGAGCCTCACACTGCTTACGTCCCCATGTGCCCCATCCCCAGCGGCGTCCCCTTCCCTCCCAGCTCAGCATCTCTCCCCCTAACATCCATCCGCACCCTTCTCGGCATTAAAGCAGCACGAGTTGTCTTTTGGTTTGCTTCTCCCATCCTTCCCGTCTGTAGGGTCGCTCGTTGCTTGGCAGAAAAATTCCCCTGACAGTGCCTTCTGTGTGGTGTGTTGGAGCTGTTTGGGGGGGGGGGGGGGGGGGGGGGGGGTGTTGATGATTTTGGGGGGAGCTGGGGCAGCTTTCCATGAGCCCAGGGCCTTGGGGAGCTGTTCCTGGGGTGTAGGGGAGGAAGCCATCTCTAAAATCCTCCCCGGGGTGGTGTGGGACACCGATGGCAGGGTGTCACGTGGCATGGCCCCACACCTGGCAGTGCCACCAACATCGGTGTGAGCTGATGGGCTGCTGCAGGGACCATGGGGCTGGTGCCCCCCACACCGTGCTGGGGGTGACCAGCCGAGCCGTGGGGAGCTGGATGAATCTGAGGTTGTTTCGGTGATGCCCTGACCCTGTTCCTCCTTGAAGGCAAGAGGTTTGGCGCAGGGCTGGAGTGAGGGACCCCAAAGCAGCAGCTCCCAGGTTTTTTTGCATGGCAGGGGGGTGTTTGGAGGAAAACTGTGTACTGACTTCATCCCAGGAGCTGGGCTGGGGGCATCCGGCTGGGAGAGACCCTCCAAAGACTCAGGGGAGTGGAAACTGCAGGCACTGGCTGATCTCAAAGCCGGGGACAGGAGCCACCGGCCAGTGCTGCAGCCCCAGCGCTTGCCTGCAAAAGCCGGGCTCGCACTAAGGGAGCTGCTCCAGAGACAAATCTCATTAGTCTGCAAATCTCCATCGGTGCAGTAATCGCCAAGATCTGTGTCCGCCTTGGAGCGGGGCCAAGGACAGGCAGGAGCACTCGCTGCAATAAAAGCTCTCTGGATTATTTCGCAGCCATGGGCAGCAGCGCTCGCTCTCCCAGGCTCTTTAAAACACTCCCTAAAAAAGGCTTTGCATCTCCTCCTCCTCCTCCTCTCCTGCTGACCTCTGGAGAGACTAATTCGGGTTGACGCTGTCGAGTGTCTCTTTTCAAACGGTTTGCTGCTTTATTTTTCTCTCTCCTTGCTTGTCCGATCGCGGGGACGGCTCCCTCGGCTGCTCCCACCTTGATGGCGACCTGCCCCCAGCTGGGCTTTGGTCCCTGGCTTGTGATTAAATTGGTGTCACCTCTTGGAGCAGAAGGGTCCTGGTTGTGGGGTGTGAGGGGTTTCCCAGCCCTGGGCTGTGGGTTCCTGCAGCGTTTCTACTGGCAAAGGCAGCGGTGAAGCTCTGGTGCAGCTGATGGGGGTGCTCTGGGCTCCCCAGTACCCTGGGAACAGCAAAATACCCCCAGGGTGCAGGGGTGTGAAAGGGCTTCGGGGTCAGGATCAGGGTGGGCTTGTGTCTGGGGTGGAGCTATGGGCTGGCTGCAGCTCTGGGGGTCGTACATCCATGCCCTGAATGCCATTGCATCCTTGTCCTGCCCAACAGCACAGCCACGATGTGCCACCTCCATGGGAGAACCCATTTCCCACCCGGTTCCTCTGCTCGAGGCTGGAGAGGGGGACACTGCTGTCCCCAACCCTGGGCTTCGGTCACCTTCCCCCATGCCCAGAGCTGGTCTGTGCCTTGAGCAGGGCCATCCCTGCCACGAGGGCAGGACACCAAGCCGTTTGTCAGCAGGAGGAGTCTGTCTGTCCGCTGGGACCACACTGTGCCTTGTGGCCCTGGGTGTCTCTGTGCAAGCTGGTGTCTGTGTGTGCAGTTTTGCTTCTGCCCAGCTCGGAGCTGGCTCAGTGTTATCTGTGGTTTCCCCTCAACGAAGTTTTCAGGGAGCGCAGGATGCTCTTCAGTGTGCAAACCCGGGGCAGCCCCTTCCCCGGGGTGGCTCGAGCTTTGGGGCCATCTTTTGGAGGTGGTGGCATCTTGTAGCTCGGTGGACCGAGCCACCTCACTGCTCCGAAGGCCACCCGGGTGCCTCTCCGCTGACCTCTCCGCTTTCCTTCCCTGTCTGCCACAGATGAGCGAGAGCGAGACCCTGATCAGTATGGTCAACAGGATGGTGGAGACCTCCTCCCCTAGGGCTCAGCTCTACATGCAAGTAAGCCTCCGGCCAGCGGGCCGTGCATGGCTCGTGCATGGCAGCCACGCCAGCCGCCCCACGCTCCATCCCCGAGGTCACCTCCTGCCATTTCCACTCATGCAGGCTCCAGCATCCATGTGGCTCCGGCCCATCGCGCTCTCGGGGACCTGCTAGCCCATCACAGGCTTTGCTAATCCATCCATGAGCCATTAAAACCTGTAAATCCTTGTGCTGAGAGCACGAGGTGGGGACGCAGAGGTCCTCAGCTCTCACCCTCGCCTGGGCTGGACTCGGGTGCTTTGCCCACCCTCTGGTTGCTGTCGTGTGTTGATGAGGCAAGGAGAAGGTGGTGGGATGTTTTAAAGACAGGAATCCAGCCCAAGGCTCTTAAACCAAAGCAGTAACTCTTGTAACAGGGAGAGGAAAGAGTTTTTTATTGCCTGAGGCTCTGGCTCCTTCTGTTCCCCAGCCCAGAGAGGGCTGCAAAAGTGTGGGGATGTCCCTGCTGATGCTGGGCTGCAGCTCCAAGCACGGGCAGGTCCCATCACCTTGGAATGTGTCTCTGGGTCACTGCGACCCACTGCCAGCCCCAGGCAGGGGGGGTCAATAGTCCCTACCATCCTGCCCAGGGCATCTCTGGCTGTGTGAGCAACCAGCAACCGGGGGATTGCTGGCGTTTTCTGTCGAAAGGAAGGTGCCTGTTCCCATCTGCTCTGCGTGGGGAGCTGGGAGGTGCTGGAGGGTGAAGCTGGAGCTGCCGAGATGCTCTCGCTGGCCGGGCTCCCTGCCCGGAGGCATCCCCAGCCACCAGGCTCTGCCTCCAGCTGCGCCGGGCATTTCCCAGGTTCAGGTCTATTTGCATGGTCCTCTGGTTTTAAATGGCTCTAAAGTAGCATCTTGCTTTCTAGCAATAATGATTCCCTTCTTCCTATCTTCTGCCTTTCATCTCGAGATCTCGGAGGCATTTAATTGGTGAGGTCCCATTAGTAATTTAGATTTCCAGGAAAGGAAAATGACTCACAGAGAAGCTGGATGGTAAACAGGCCCTGATGCTGCTGCTGATGATGATTTATAGGTGTTTCCTCTCTGCTAAGTGGGATTACAGCTTAATCCTTCTGCCTTTGTTTCCCTGCCTGTGAAATGGTGGCAGGCATACACCAGGCAGCTAATGATTCACGAGGCATCTCTTTAACTCGGCTCTGGGCGTCCTGCAGAGAGGTTGTCTCTGGTTAATTCCCGAGGCTCTCCCAGCTGATGGGCATCGGGGCTGGGAATGGGGAAGGAGGTTGTGCCTTCCTCCGAGCCACTGGGCAGAGCTGACATCCCTGACATCCCACGGCACCCGCTGCCTCCCCACTGATCCAGTGCCTGCCCGGGAGCAGGGAAGCACCTGCCGCCTCTGGAGATTCATCTCTTGCCTCTTTCCCCACTCCCAGGGATGGGGAAGAAGGGGCTGGGACCTCCCTCACCTTCCCCAGGGACTCCTGGAGCCAGGCTCACCCCACGCTCTCCTTGCAGGTGACACCCTTCCCGGAGGCCTACAGGGAGACACTGCACGCCTACAAGATCAGTGAGCAAGACACCGATGTAAGAGCAAACATCTGTCCTCCATGTCCCCTCCTCTGCCCCACACTGTTGTCCCTGTCCCCTGCAGCAGGTCTGCTGTCCCCATAGAGAGAGCTCCCGCACAGCCACGGTGGGACCTGGTGATGTCCCACGTGTGGTGTGGGCTGCCTGGAGACTAAATCCTTGGCAGAATTCAGCTTGCCCCATGCCCAGATTTGGTCCCTGTCACCCTGGTTGGGGCTGAGGTCCCTGAAATGGGAGCAGTGGGCTGGAAACCTTCCCCAGAACCACGTGTTGTCCCATTAAGCCAACCCTGTGGGCTATGCCCTGGCTGTATCCCGTCTATCCCAGCTGAGCACGAGGCCGTTCATATGGATGCTCTCATTCTCTCCTCCCTTTCTCTTTCCCTCCTGGGGACAGAAGCTGCTGGGGAAGCTCTGTGAGCAGAACAAGGTGCTGCGGGAGCAGGAGAGGCTGGTGCAGCAGCTCCGAGCAGAGAAGGTATGTGGTGGGCAGCTCAAGGGGCTGTCTGGGGACAAACCTTGCTGTGTGGTGGTGGCCATGACTGGGCAGCACCTCTGTGATGAGGAAGCGATGTGTCCTGGTCTCTTTGGGACAGCTCAGTGAGGATATTTCTGAGCTGGAGGGGATGCCCTGGCCGTGCCAAGGTCCTGGGAGTCCCCCTGTGCTAGCTCCTGGGGAAGATGGGCTCTCATGGCTGTGTCTCCCTCCTGTCCTCCCCACCAAGGAGAGTCTGGAGAGTGCCCTGATGGGGACACACCAGGAGCTGGAGATGTTTGGGAGCCAGCCCGCCTACCCAGAGAAGCTGCTGCACAAGAAGGAATCTCTCCAGAACCAGCTCATCAACATCCGGGTGGAGCTGTCACAAGCCAGCACGGTAACGGGGTCCCCCTCTGCAACGGTCCCCAGTGCTGGCACCGTCTCCCCCACCTCCTGCCATCTCTTTTCTCCTTTCCTGTAAAAAAAAAAAAACAAGAAGAGAAATTCCCTTGGCTGGCTGGGGACCCTGACAAGCCGAAGTCCCTCAGTGGGGACAAAGCAAATTAACCCTCATGGTGTCGAGCTGGCACATGTCCCTGGAGCCATCTCGGCTCCTGCTTCTGCCTCTGACTTCCCCAAACTGCTGTGCCCCATCTGCCAGGGACTGCCATGGGCACAGCTTGTACCCCCCTGCTGCCACCCCCTCCCTGGCTCAGGGGGTTGTGTTGGGTGCAGCATCTGTTGGACCTGTGCTTTCCCAGGTGTCCCCAGGCTCTGCTGGCCAGAGCTCCTGGAGGAACCTGCCAAAGACCCCCCCAACCCATCCACTGTCCCCCTCCCCAGGCCTTGGCAAATAGCACCACCGAGTACGAGAGCCTGGAGAGCGAGGTGTCTGCCCTGCACGATGACCTCTGGGAGCAGCTGAACCTGGACATCCAGGTGAGCAGGACCCCCCTGGCCCTAGGGTGCCATCCCTGGGGTCCCCCCTGCCAGACCCATGGAGGTGGAAGCCCCCTGGTTCCTTCAGCCCCAAGGAGATGGTTTGCAAGTGGCTGCTCCCTGCTCGGCCCTCGGTATCCTGTGGTGGCCATGGGCAAGCACAGAGGGGCACCTGGGTGCTGTTGGGGGGCTGCAGCCCAGTGCTCCCAGTGCTGCTGGGGCTCCGTCAGCATCTTCCAGTCCACAGTAGATGCCGAGGGGAGCGAAATGATGGCTTCTGGCAGATTATGAGTGGTGGGCGTGATGGCTCAGACCCCCCTGAGGCTTTGTCTGCCTCAGATGAACACCCGTGGGTCAGCGTGGGGCTGGGGTGCAGTGGGGCTTGGTGGTTGGTGGTGGGAGCCACTCTGACCCCCCACCTTTTCTCCCTTCCTTCCAGAACGAAGTGCTCAACCGGCAGATCCAGAAGGAGATCTGGCGGATCCAGGACGTGATGGAGGGGCTGAGGAAGAACAACCCATCCCGCGGCACCGACACTGCCAAGCACAGAGGTGAGCAGGGTCCACCCCTGCCCTCACCCAGCACAAACCCCACCGTGCCAGGGCTTGGGGCATCCCCGGTGCCTCTGCTGCCACGAGGCAGGTGGCAGCACCCTTCTGGGGACATGGATGCCCTGCTGCAGGCATTTATTTCCGATTTCCTTCTCAGTGCCCATCGGACCTTCGGGGACGTACAGCTCCAACAGCCCCGCCAGCCCCCTGAGCTCAGCCAGCCTCACCAGCCCCCTCAGCCCCTTCTCCCTCATCTCCGGCTCCCAGGGCTCTCCCACCAAGCCAGGACCCGGCGAGGTGAGTGAACCAGGGGGTCTCCAGCGAGCTCTTTGCCACCATCAGGTCCCCAAGCCTGGCTTGCAGGTTGACCCGAGCCCTCGTTCACAGGGCCTGGTGGCCACCAGGCACAGAGGATGGCTGGGTTTCCTCATGGCTCCACTCACGGACACCATTTTGGCCACGTTCACGGGCTATGGTGTCCCCCGGTGACATCTGGGTCTGTGGTCCTTGCAGCTGGGCTTTGCAGCCTTTGGGCTCCTCCATCAAGCAGCCCTGAAGGCTGAGAGTTGCTCAGCTCCAGCTTTTGGCTTCAGGACCAGCTCCAGCTGCCACCACAGTCCCCTCTCGCTGCCAGTGCTCAGTGCTGGTCTCGCCTTCATCCCTGTGAAGTTTAGGCTGGAATCTGGGGACACCCACCCCCCCCAACTCCAGCTGGCTGCACAGAGGTGACACCAATGTCTCCTGGGGGCTGCCAGCCCCAAGATGAGGAGCCCCCGAGCCCTGCCTGCTCTGGGGATGTGCAGCAGCGAGGGTGGCACAAGAGGTGACAAGCACTGTCCCCCCCTGCATGAGGACACAGGGACAGCGGGGAGGGGGTGACCGGCTGCTCTCCCTCCTTCTTTCCTTGGCTCGATGCTTCCACTGTGTGTTGTCTCCACCTTTTTCTAACTCTCTCTTCCTTCCTGGCTCTCAGTGTCTCTGCTCTCATGCCTCCCGCTCCTCTCCACCCCAGGAACCCGGCCCGCCTCGACCTCCCCTCCCCAAGTCCTACGTACCCCTGGAGTCTCCTCCGACCGTCCCTCCGCTCCCCGGCGAGAGCTGCCTCTGGCCGTACCCCACCTCCCCTTCCTGGCAGCAAGGTGGCGAGGCGAAGAGGGGACAGGTACCGAATCCTCTCCAGAGCAGCCCCCCAGCAGCGTGTCCCCGTCCTCGTCCCCCCCCCACCCCAGACATCAGCCGAGCCTGGGATGAGATGGGTGATGGGGCTGAACACCCTCTGCCCTGGCATGGGGGGGGACAGGGGACAGCAGGGAGGTGGCACTTGGTGCCACTTGGTGCACTTGGTGAGGGGACAGCAGTGTGTGGCTGGTGTCTGCTCTCTCTGAGGGGAGCAATGTCCCCCTGGCAGCCTTGCCGTGGCCCTCCTGTCCCTGCCAGGTCCCCTGCACCCACTGCACACTCTCAGGACGGGGACGGGCTCTTCCTGGGTAGCCCCCAAAGATCCCGCAGCCCCCCAGTTTCAGCCCCTCTGCTTTCCTCTGCCCTCGCCTCTCTCACTCTCCATCTGTGGTGCCTCTCCCCACTGTGCAGCTCTGGCAAGTTCTGCTGATGGGGCTGACACCCCCACACTCCCAACTCCTGCCCACCCAGGGCAAACCCGGATTTGGAAATTCCTGGTGATGCCTCATCTGTGCTCCTGCTGGAGGAAGGGGCCAGGTTTGGGCATCAGGAGACACGAGCATCCTTGTGTCCAGGGAGGGGTCAGGACGTGGGCACACCAGGGCTGGCACCACAAGCTGAGGCGGGGAAGGTGACAGTGTGGTGGCATCTCCAGCAGCCGTGGGGCTGCACAGTCGTGGCTGCATGCAGATCCACGGGGTGTTAGGGGTGTCAGGATGTGTCATCCCTGTGTGGAGCCACAGAGTGGTCGAGGGGGCCATGCTGGGCTCCTCAGTTTGTTCCCATAACCCTCTGTTTTGCTGGCACCGTTGCACCAGTGCCTGGGCAGGCTGTGCCCTGGGGATGTAGGAGGGGAAAGACCCCTAAAATGTCTCTTTGCTCACTCTCTGCTGCTGTGCAGTGTCTGCCCCTGTGGGACCCCATCCTCTCCCACAGGCTGGGGTCGTGCTGGAGCTCAGCACAGAGCCAGAGTGTTCCTGGGGCTCCCAGGTGCCACCTCCGAGCCATGGCAGGGCCGTCACCCCTGTAGGAACATCTCCCCATGCAGGAGCCTGTCCTGTCCTGGTGCCCAGACCCAATGGCCCAGGGAATAGCAGGGACAAGCGCTTCAGAGCCCTGTGAACCCCTCTCCCCACGTGTTTGGGGTGCGGTGGTCCCGCCTGGCTGGTGTCGGTGTGTCCATCCACTCCTGGCAGCGTGTCTGTGGGGTCGTGTGTCACCCCATGGCTCCGGAGAGCAGCAGGTCTGTCCCCAGGCAGAGCGTGGCCCCCAGACAGGATGGGATCTCACCGGGGTCCTGCTTTCCCCCACAGCCCAAGCCAAGCTTCGAGCAGAGCAAGAAAGAGGTGCAGCGACCGGCCCCCACCGGCCCCCCAGGCGAGGGGCTCCCACCGAGCCGGCAGGAGCAGGATGCGGAGAAGCAAGCGGCTCTCAACAAGGGTACGGCACCAGGGCCAGCAGGTCCCACTCCAGCAGGACCCTCCATGCCTCTCAGGAGCATCCAACATCTTGTTGGGACCCTGTTCTAACTCGCCAAGGGGGGCTCAGCCTGGTGTTTTGGTTTGCTCCGCAGTGGGCATCGTCCCCCCCAGGACCAAGTCTCCAGCAGAGGAGGAGGTGATGCCAGCGGCTGGTGTGCTGAGGAGGAGCATTGCTGGCATGGCCAACGGGCTCAGCTCCCGGGTAGGGCTTGGCATCAAGGAGCTGGGGTCCAGGGTGGTGGGGCTGGGGGCCAGGGTGGCAAAGTGAGGGCTGTATTGCAGCCCATAGGAGAGCCCATCCATCCCTGCGTGGCTCCACACACAGCATCCAGCTCCTTGGGGACCACCTTCTGGGCTATTCTGGTGCCTTCTCCCCACCCCGAGGTGGGGGGGCTGAGCAGCCCCATTGGAAAGGGTTGTTGTGGCACTGGGTGGACGGGACCGGACCGTGCGTGACCGTGGTGCTGGGCTCCCCCCAGGAGAGGCCGAAGAGCGCCGTGTTCGCCAACGAAGCGAAGGTGAAGATGAGTGTGGAGGAGCAGATCGACCGCATGAAGCGCCACCAGAGCGGCTCCATGAAGGAGAAGCGGCGCAGCCTGCAGCTCCCCAGCAGCCAGCAGCCCGACCCCCCAGGCACGAAGGCACCCACCTCCTACAAGGTGGTGAGTCCCTGCACCGGCCACGGGGCTGGGGCAAACCAACCTTTGCTTTGCAGAGTCCCCGAGGTCCCTTGATGGAGCAAAGGGGACCCTGGGGGCTGGGGAAGGGGGTGGCTGCTGGGGCAGGGGACAGTGTGCCATCCCAAGGGGGTACTCAGTGGGTTTGGGGGGTTTCTGGCAGGTACGCCGGCACCGCAGCATCCACGAGGTGGATATCTCCGACCTGGAGGCAGCCCTGCGCTCCGATGACCCCGGCAAGGTCTACGAGACCCCCCAGGAGGAGATCGCCCGCCTGCGCAAGATGGAGCTGGAGCCCCAGCACTACGACGTGGACATCAACAAGGAGGTGAGGACGGGCTGTCTTGGGGAGGGGGGAGCTGACAGCCCTGGGCATGAGCTGACACCCCCCCACACACACATCCTGCACCGGAGGGGGGGGTTCCATCCATCCTCCTGTGCTGGTCAGGATCCTGCTGCCACTGGCCATGCCTGGCCAGGGGGTTGCCCTCGCCCAGGGGGGTTGGGGGTGAGTGGGGCGGGTGGGTGCTGGTGTGGGGATGGGTCCCTGGCTCAGTCCTTCCCGCTGCCCCCAGCTCTCCACACCGGACAAAGTCCTCATCCCTGAGCGATACGTTGAACTGGAGCCCGACACACCGCTCAGCCCCGAGGAGATGAAGGAGAAGCAGAAGAAGGTGGAACGGATCAAGACCCTCATTGCCAAATCCAGGTGAGGCTGTTGTCCCTGTGGCCAAACTGGCCATCCTCGGGTGCCCACTACCACCCTCCCTGCACCCCTTCCCCAGCCCCATCGAGACCGGGCCTGGGTGCTGATGGCGGGTGCTCTGCCCAGCCTGCAGAACGTCATCCCCCTGGGTGAGGGGGAGGTGGACGCCCCCCAGGACCCCGAGACCCAGCTGCAGGAGCAGGAGAAGAGGATAGAAATCTCCTGTGCTCTGGCTGCCGAAGCCTCCCGCCGGGGCCGCATGCTCTCGGGTAAGGCACAGGGGGGGCACAGGGGGTCAGATCCTGCCAGCCCCATGGGAGAATGGACCACAGGTGCCAAGAGAGCAGGAGGGATGAGGCGGATCGGGCAGGTTGGATGCCGGATTGATGGGCTGGATAAGCAGCAGGACCTTGGGCAGGGCATCTCTGTGTAGTGGAGAGCCCGCCTGGTGATACTGGTAGCTACTGGGACCCTGCCCATGGTGCCTGGGGCTGCAGCAGCTCTGAGTGTCGTGGGATGGAGCAGCCACTTTGGCCGGGAGCAGGTTTTGGGACCTTATTAGAAAGTGTTGGCGATGCCACAGGATGGGAGCACCTGGCACACCATCTTCAAACCAGCGTGGTGGCACACCGTGCCCGGTGCCAGCGTGGTGGCATGCCATGCCTTGTCCATGAGGAGCCCTGCAGGGAGCTCACGTGTGCCTGCCGCGGATGGGCGCCGCTGTGGCTGTTTGTCCTCACCACGCTTGCTTCCCTCCTTCTTTCCTTCCTTCCTTCCTTCTTTCCTCTCCCTTTCCTCCCCTCCGCTAACCCCTGGCTGGGTCACCTCCTTGCCCTCGCCGCTGTGTCCTTCATGCCCTTCTCCCATTTCTTGTTTCCAGCTCAATGCGCTACCCCAAGCCCTCCCACCTCCCCAGCCTCCCCGACTCCACCGACCAACCCCCTTTCGTCTGAAACATCCCGGGCCGCCGACAACAGCCATTTTATGCGTGTCTGAGCCATGAAGTAAGAACCTCTTCTCTCCTACTTCATCCCATCCTCTCTCCATCCCCGGGGAGGCGGGGGGAGGCACCAGGCAGGGGGATGCCTGGTGTCCGTCCATCGCTGCTTGCTCCAGCTAACATCTCCTGAGCCACGTCAGCCCCATCTCCTCCCATGGACCAAGTGCAAGTGTCCTTCAAGGAGAAGTCAGGGACACCAGCATGGGTGTGGGGGGGCACTCAGCAGGCTGCTGTGGGCATGGGGAGGGGGAACCAAAAGAGAGGGGGTCTCAAGACCAGGCTCTGGGGGATGTCTGCATTGGTGACTGCAAACTGGGGGGTGATCCCCCTGCTCACTTGGAGGTCTACCCCACAGAGGTGGGGGCACAGAGCTGAATCTGCGCTAGGTTTTTCCTCCGAGGAGGGGTCCGTGGGGTGGGCACAGGGGCTGCCCCACCACCAGCCACCCCACGTGTAGCTCAGCCCCACTCTCCTCTCCCTCCAGCTCAAGCCCTGGCTGCTGCCGGCGCCATCAAGTTCCACAGGGCCACGTTTTAGCCCCCTCTCCTGCCCCCCCACGACACGACGCTGAACCTCTCGCCATCGTTTTTGGTTCTCCTGGACCCCCTTGCCTCCCACCGACGGCGAGACCACCCGGCCCTGCCCAGGGGGGAGACACATCACCCACACCTCCAGCTGCTCTGCCTCCTCCCAGAGCAGACATGCGGCTGCTGGCAGGTTCTCCGATGGAGTGTGGTCCCCCGAGGAGCCCCCGGGCTGCCAGCTGGCACAGGGACAGATCAGTGGCATCCTGGGCATCAGGCCGAGGCATCTGCAGCGGTGGCTCCCGGCACAGTGGCCATCTCACTGCCAGGATAGTCCTGGGGGAGTGTTGGAGTCCCCAGGCTGATGCGTTGGTCTCCCAAAAGTCTGTGAAGGGGCTCTGCTGGGTGGAGACCATCCCGTGCCCACCATGGATGGTGCTTCCACCTTACACTGGACCCAGATGCTCCATCTCTGCTTCTCGGGCACCTCTTCCCCTCCCTGTGTCCTCAACCTGCTTTTAGCATCCCTCTGGCTGGGGGTTGTCACCGGCGGAGCCTGGTCTGTCCCACCACCCCTCGCACTGGTGGCTCAGCAGGAGGAAGAATGGATGGAGATGGGACCGGGAGGAGGACATGGAGATGCCATGGGGATGGTGTGGTCAGGATCAGGGTGGCATGAGGGCTGCTGGGGGCGCTGGAGCACTGTTGGCAGGGTGCAGGAGGGATGGGGACGTGGCACGGGAGCAGAGGAGCGATGCAGGGAGCTGGGGTGTGAGGTGGGATGGCAAAGCCGCAGGCTCGGCAGGGATCCCTCTGGGGGGGTGGGGATGGTGACAAGAAGGAGAAGATTCTTGGGCCCAGGTGGCAGCAGCGGGGCTCATCCTCGGCGTGGGGAGCAGTGTCCTGACTTGCCCCCCCCCAATCCTACTGTCACCTCATCCCGCTGTCACCTCTGTCTCACCCCCAAGACCTTGCTGACAAAACCCTTAGATCTCTTTGGCTTTCCTGCAGCAAGTTTACCCTTTTCTGTAGCTTTCTGGAAGGAAGGGCTGGGGGGGGGGGGTGTTAAAAAAAAAGAGTTCTGCCTGGAAAAGTGGAATTTCCCATGAGGTTGGCACGATGGGGCAGACGGAGTGAGGAGCTGGGTACTCTCCATCCTGCAGCTATTTCCCTCCTGGCCTGATCCTGATGCCCACCAGGACCCCTGCCCCCCCCTCCCCGCACCCTCTGCACCCCCATCACTCCCCCCCACCCCACCCCATGCACCCCATCTTAGCAATACCAGTAGGATCCCAGGAGCCCCCTGCCCCGCTCCGCTCCCGAGCCCCCGCAGCCCTCTTAGCTCATAAAGCTGGCCCTTTATTTTGCTATTACATGCCTTAATATATGTTTTATGGAAATTATACATTTATAATATATATCTATATTTGGTTTTTCTCTTCTTTTTCTGGGAGGTACTGTTTTGTGCTAATCTCTCTCGCCGCAGGGTTGTTGGCACCAGCCCTGCCCATGAGTTACAAAAGCAGATTCTTTGCCAATCTATCGGAGGAAAAAAGAAAAAGGAAAAAAAAAAAAAAAAGAAGAAAAAAAAAACCTATTTAAAATATATATATTTTTTCTGCTTTTATTAAAAGCAAATTTATTTAAAATAAAATATAAAGAGACTGTAAATTTTAAGAGATGACGTGTTTATTTCCCTGTCCCCGAGGGTGGTGGCCGGGGTGGGCTCCCCAGCTCGTGTAACCGGGGCAGACCCCACTTACACCGGCTGCGGGGACACCGCTGGGGACATGCCATGGACCACGGTGCACGGCTGTGGGTGGCCCACGCAGAGGCTGTGCTGGCCAAGGGGGCACCCAGACCCATAGGCAGCAATTCCTCCTGTCTCGGGGGCCGGAGGGGACACGGAGCATCCCAGTGTTCCCGCTGTGCCCCGTGCACCAGGACCCCACAGCTGCCCCGTTGTGGAACCTGGTGGTTGTTATTTTGGGTTGTTGGGTTGTTTTTTTTTAAAAAAAAAACCAAACCAAAACACACACAAAAAAAAAAAAATCACCAAACGATGAAACTTTAATTCTTAATTTTATTTTGGTTATTATTTTTCATAACACTTCATATACCAGTGACTTGTAACCGAGAAAGGATTTGCATCGGGAGGAAATCTATTTATGCACTGGGGAGGGTGGGAAGGGAGTTGTTTTCTGGGTTTTTTTGCTAGTGTTAGAGAAATAAAAGTATCAAAGAAACAGCGAGGTGTCTCTGTCTTTTGTCTAGCGGTGACCTTGGCTAGAACTCTGAGATGAGAGTGAGGAGGTGGTGGATGAAGGGCTGCAGCACTTCAGCCCTGGGGAAGGGTCTCACCTTGCCCACGGCTCGCTCCAGGGCTGGTGGCACCTTCTCCTCCCTTTCCCTGGTTTTCCCAAGGGGGTTTAATATTGCTGTATCTCCTCTTGGAGGAATAAACCCCTGCATTTCTACCTGGCAAATTTGTATAAAGGGAAGGAATAAAAGCGGGGAGCTGGTCCCTGCGGGCAGGGGTGTAGAGGTCCCTGTGGGGTGGCACATGTCACGTGGGGACCCTGCGTTGGCCTCAGGCAGCAAGGTCTGGTCAAGCCATTGGGTACCACTCAGACCCACCCCAAGGACCACCACAACCACATGTGTCCCCTGTTTTGGGGGTTGCTCCAAGCCATCCCATCCCAGGGAGGACACGCAGGCTGGAGGCAGGGACCCGTGGCCACCAAGCCCTGTATGTGTCACCCTGCAGTGGTGCCCAGCCACCTGAAGGAGGTGGTGCCAGCGTGGGGCGGGTGCTGCCGGGCCGTTAATGATTTGCAGGGTGACGTGGGGACTAAAGGGCTTTTCCAAGGGTCACTGCCGGGGAAGGCACGTGGAAGGGTGGCCGCCCTCGCCCAGCCCCATCACCACCAAGATGGTGTCTCTGACCGACTTCCAGCGTAAGTGGGAGGATGGGCTGGGGTGGCCGTGTCCCTAGGGTGATGCCCATCCCCGTGGGGTCAGGGCACACTGTGGGGATGTCCCACAGCGCCCAGCAAGGGCTGGAGGATGCTGATGGAGGGGGGGGGGTTGTGTCAGCAGGGCAGGGAGGGGGTGCAATGCCCTGTCCCGGGGTGGAGGGACATAGGGACCAGGCAGGGCTGTGTGTGGGGACCAGCACCGTGGGTGCTCTGCCTGAGGTCTGCATTGGGAATGGCACCTGGGAATGTACCTGGCTTGTCCCCAAAGCATCTCCAGCCTCTCCCACCGGATGCCTGCACCAACACCCTTCATGCAACTGTCTAGAAAAGTGCTGGAGACGACCTTCCCATTTGGTTTTTTTGGTGTGGTTTGCTCTTTGTCTGGCAGCCCAGAGGGGTTTCTGGAGTACTGACAGCCTCCCCAAGGCCTGGGCAGGTGGAAAGGTTGTTTCTAAGCTTTGGAGACAAATGCAAAGCACATTTGTGGGAGGGAAGGGGCCAGGAATGTGCCAAGGAGAGTGACTGCAGCTTGAGGTGTCCTCCACAGGGATTGGCGTGGGACTGGTTGGCTTTGGCCTCTTCTTCCTCCTTTTTGGGATCCTTTTGTACTTTGACTCAGTGCTCCTGGCCTTTGGGAATGTGAGTACAGTGGGGCTGGGGCTCCCCACAGTGGGCATTGGTGCCCAGGATGGAGCCATGGGTGCATGCAGGCAGGACTTTTCTGACCTGCTCCCCTTCATCCTCCCAGATCCTCTTCATCTCCGGCTTGGTCTTCATCATTGGCTTCAAGAGGACCTTCACCTTCTTCTTCCAGCGGCCAAAGATGAAGGGCACCAGCTTCTTCCTTGGTGGGATTGTCATTGTCCTCATGCGGTGGCCCCTCCTGGGAATGTTGTTGGAAGCTTATGGCTTCTTCAGCCTCTTCAGGTCCATCTCACAGCACCCAGCTACCCAGCATGGGATGGGCACCCCTGGGCAGAACTCTACTGCTCCCATCCTGGCAAAATCCTGGCATGGAGTTTAACAGAGACTTTTGTTTCAATGCAGGAGTTTTTTCCCGGTGGCTCTTGGGTTTTTGGGCTCACTGACAAACAACCCCATCCTGAGCAAGGTGAGCAGGTGACCACGGTCCTCCTGGGTGGATGTGACCCTTGGGGTTTGCAGTCCTTAGGCGATATCAATCCCGATTGCTGCAGTTGGGACCAGACAGGGAAGGTCACCTCAGTCTCTCCGCAGCCTCCCCAAGGATGCCCTGGAGGATTTTCCTGCTAATCAGGATCTCTCCCTGTTGCAGTTCTTGCAGAAGGCAGGAGACAGCAGCTCCATGGTGTGACCTGCGAGATGGGCCACATTGCTGGAGATGGGATGGCATGAGAAAGGCCTGTAGCTGGCTGTCGCGTGGTGACCTGACACCTCTCCTGGCTCCGGGACCCTTGGCACCAGTTGGAGCCACCCCTGCTGTGGGGATGATGCCTCACTACCCCCTGGGACTCCTGTGAGCAGCTGCTGAGTGAGGCTCTGGAGACCAAACGCTGTGCCAGGCAGGCTTCTGGAGTTATCAGCGTTATTTTGTTCTTTTTTTCTTTCCCTGTTGAGAGATTTAATTAAAAAATGTGTCTGAGACTGAACTCAGGCTGTGCTCCTTCCCTCTGGCTCCAGGCTTGCTCCAGCTCTGGCTCCTCTTAGTGTCACCAAGAGGCATCATGGCCATGGCTGGAGATGACACAGGGACCTTCCCATGTCTGTGGCTAGAGGTGGCATGGGGACCTTCCCATGGTCACAGCTGGAAATGGCATGGGGACCTTCTTATGGCTGTGGCTGGAGATGGCACAGGGACATTTCCATGGCCATGGCTGGAGATGGCATGGGGTTCTTACCATGACCATTGCTGGAGGTGGCGTGGGGACCTTCCAGTGGCCATGGCCCCAGCTGCCCTGGCCAAACCCTGGCCAGCACGGGCAGCCCTGGCTCGCAGGCAGTGGCCGTGGCGCTGCCTTCCCACACATCCCGTGGGGACGTGGGCTGTGGAGAGCAGAGCCCGGGGAGCCACAGGAGAGGGCAGGGGAGGTCAGGAAAACACCCATTAAACCACATTAACATTTCATGACCCGATCAGAGGAGAGCAAATTGCCCCGTTCAAATTCAGCGACCATGAAAAAAGCAAATGACATCTGGGGTTATTAATTAATTGAGAGATGCTGGGGTGGGAGGGGGGCTTGGAGCAAATCCATGGAGTTACAGCACTGGTATCTCTGAGGATTTGGGGCCAGGACTCGCATTTCCTGGTCCAGAGAGGGAGCAGAGCTGGTGCCTGGCAAGATGGAGCTATGGTGGTGATGGTGGTGGGCACCGGGACAGCTCTGCTGGGGTCTGAGCCAGGAGAACATCTCCAGCACCCTGTGCCCACCCCATTGCTGGTATGGGTGCTGGGAGGGGGGGGGGGGCGTCCGCCTCTTGGCGGGTGGGGGGGGGGGGGGGGGGGGGGGGGCGTCTGCCTACCCGTGATACCCAGCTGTTTGCATCACTCCCACTGAGATCTGTGATTTACACCCCAGAGAGGGATCCAGCCCCATCCACTGGCATTCAAAGCACCTTTTAATCTGCTGCACATCCTCCCAGCTCCAGCACACCTTCTGGGAGGGCAATGGGAAGCTTTCCAGCCTGTGTCTGTAGGGACAGAGAGTGACTCTTTTGGGGGCCCAGTCACATCCCATCACCCACCACGTCCCCTCTGTGTCCTCTCTGCAGCCCCGTCTTGTGCCGCTGGATGCTCTGGAGGACGAGCATCCCCCAGTGCAAGGGGCTGGGGGCTCACGGGGAGACAGACCTTCACTGCAGGCAGGAATCTGAGGTCGGCGCCGAGCTCAGATGATTTTAAAGGTGTTTCGTTGGGGCTGCAGGAGCTCCTGTCCCCAGGAGAGCAGCCAGCACTGCCAGGGAACTGGTCGGATAACTCCACTGCTCTGTGCCATCGGAGACACAAGCTCAGTGGATGTGAGCCAGGTTTCTCTGAGCTCTTGGGAAGCTGGGTACGAGCTGGAGCTTAATTAAACCCCAGCAATCACATCAAAGCCGGTCCCTGTGCAGATACCCTTCTTAACTTGCAAGAATTAATTAATGAGTTTGAGCTAAACCTGTTCCCTCTTGATTGAAGTGCAGCCTGATGGAGCTGGTGGCCATGTCTGTTGGCACTTGGCAGGTACTGCACCGGTGCCCAGTTTGCAGTGGGTTGGCACCAGGTGAAAACTGGGACCAGCTCTGACAGCTCAGCTGATGTGGGGTAATTCTTTTGGGTACCCAAACCCCAGACCCAGCATCTGGGTTGAGCCCTGGGGAAGAGAGAACGAGCTCCCCAGCAGGTATAAATGAGATTGTCCCTCCCTTCTAAAGCTGGGTATGGATGCTCTGCACCCCTGGGAGGAAGCTCTGGAGAAGCTGCTCTCCTCTTGCTGGTTTTTGAGGGGGTGCCTTGATTTTGAGTGCAGATTGCAGCAGAAGGCTCCTGAGATACAAAAAAAAAAAACCAAAAAACCCACCCTAAAACAAGCAGCTTCCCAGCATCAGCTTGGCTGTGGGCAGGAGGAAGGCAGAGGTGGGTCCAGATCTGCTGGTATCAAGACCAGTTTTGATGAAAGGTTTGGGGCAAAGCAAGAGCTGGGCAGCTGCTTGTGGAGGAGGGCTGGGGGGGACCCCACAGGTAAGAGAGGGCTGCAGCCTCCCTGATACCTTGCTACAATTCCTGGCTTTGCCTCCCTCTCAGGCTGGAGAAGCAACTTTTCCTGGTGAAGCTTCATCTTCAGAGCTTCATCAGAAGAAAGAAGAGTGGCCCCAGAGACATCACATGCAGGATGATACGATTTCCCCTGTTTAATGCCCCATCCCCACGGATGCCCCCATTGCTTCACCCTGCCGGGAAAATCAAGCCAGGCTGGAGCATCATCCCCAGGTGGCAGCGGGGGACGCTTCCCATCAGGGTCCAGAGTGACCCAGGGACCCTCTGGGAGCTGCCTCGGGGATGGAGCAGGCAGCACCGAGCCAGAGTTGGTGCTGCTCTTCCCAGTTTATTGCAGGGAAATGTTTTCCCTCTGGTTCAGTAAATCGCGATTTCGATGTGCCCTGCCAGAGCAGCTCTGGTTCTAAGCAAACAATTTGGGTGAAGCCCTGGCTCTGCTGACGTCAATGGCCGAATTCCCCCGGTCTTGGTGCCATCCAGAGCCTCCTCTAAGTCCTTCCCAAAAGTTGCTTTGGTGCTTGAGCTTTTTGATCACCCGGAACAAGGATTCTCACAAGCCTTGTGTGTTTTTACTAGCAACGAACTCACCAACTAGAAAAGTACGTACAATGTGGGGGAAGGACAGAAACGTGCCTACCTTTTTGTACCATTTTAAAAGATCCCTCAAGAAATAAGGCTGTTGAGTAAAACTTCCTAATGATTCCATTTAGAGAGGGAAGTACTTAACATTTCAAATTTTATTGGAAGAAATGTTCTTGTTCAGCCCAATGCTAGAGAGGAACACCTTTGTTTGTCTCTGGAAAGCATTTTTCCTTGAATTCACTCAGCTCAATCATTTGACTCCTTGAAAGCAGGCAGGGGAATAACTCAAGAGCATTCCCCTGCTATTTCCAGATGAGCTGCTCTTTGTAGGATACAGAATTCTAGGAAACCCCAGCCCTGTGCAGAGAACTGCAGCTGGATTCCCACATCAGAGCACGAACTGAGTGGGGAGACTGCAGCTTTTCCTGCTGGCCTCTTACCTTCAGCCCTTGTGGATTCAGGTTCAGTGATGCTTTGCTTAGAGCTGATGGATGCTCCGAGGCTGCGTGGGAATTGCTAAGCATCCTCCCTGCAGGTCTGGGTCTCCTGAAGGGCTGGGAATAAAATCAATGCCGTCTCAGAGCTGGTTGATATCCCTGACGATATCAGGGTTGATATCCCTGATATCCCTGTCCTTCCCCCTGCTGCCCTGCAGAGCCTGGCTCTCAGCACGGCTCTTGCTCCAGACCTTTGAGCCTGGGTTGGGGGGGATGCTCCTTCTCCCTCCCCTGATTCCTAAAACCCTGTGCACAAATTCACCCTTTGCAGGTTATTTAAAGCCCAGCATCAGGTCTTTCCATCGCTTCTCCCATGCACCAGCTCCTCATCCCTGCTTGCTGTTGGCAGAGTTGAATGGAAAATGCCTTCTGGGGTTTTTCCTTGCGTGGGGAAGGTGTCCTGCGCCAAGGGCATCCTCCAGCCCTGGTGCTGCCAGCGAGGCAGGTCGGCCTCAGGGCTAACACTGGCCACTGCAGGGCAACAGTCCTGGGTTCTCTGATGGGCTTGGATAAGTTGGTTTTTACCTCTTTATGCTTTGGTTTTCTTTCAAAAGTGCCTGTGGTGCCAAACCCTTGGCAGGGAAGGGCTGTCTCCCTTGGGGACCCATAGCCCTCCATCATTCCCAGCTGCATCCCACTCCGGCTGCCCCATGGGAGAGGAGTCCATCCGTCCCTCCCAGGGAAAAACCATGCCCAGAGCATCTAACACTCCTTGGGGCTCCTGTCGACGTGTCTCCTCTTGGCCATGGGTCAAACAGGAGCCAGAAAAGCCAGAGCCCCAGGGCCCCATATCCTGAGACCACCTTCCCAGACATGGCCCCTTCCCTTTTGAAGTCACACAGCAGCTCTGGCATCTCCTTTGGGGAATGGGGCTCAGCAAAGCGAGCGGAGCCCGTGGGGTGCCTGGAAAGGGGATTTATGTCCAGTGGCTCCTCGCCAGGCTCTCTCCCTCTCACATCACTGCGGTTCCTGGGCTGGGTTGCTGCCTCCTGACCTCTGCACCTCGCTGCAACCTGTGCCCGGGGCACAAGGCTCCCCCGAGTGACGCAGCACCGGGGCTCGGCGTGGGAAAAGACGTCAGGGCTGGGGGGGGGAACGGGGCTGCGACCCACGAGGCAGAGCCTCGGTGCCCACCAAGGTCAGCCTTCCCCTGGCTCCAAAAGCTGCCGCCAAAATCCCCCAGGGGAAGGAGGCTTTGGAGCCCTGGTTTTGGAGGGGGAAAGTCACCATAGCTTGTGGGGTGTCCTCCTCAATTCCCCCCACCCCAGCACTGGTGTCCCCTGGACAAGGGTGACACCAGTGCCCTAAACAAATCCCATCCACAACAGGAGCGTGCTGGAGTGGTTGTGTAGCTGGGGCTTCGAGGCAAGGGCAAGTGTGTCATCAGGTTTCTTCTTCCAAGAACATTTTTATTGCCTTTGCGGTCGTTTCCCACTGAGATTTCCTGAGTTCAAGAAGCTCTGGGCTTGGAGCCACGGGGCCTGATCTGGCACCCACCACCCTGGGCTTGGGGAAACGCAGCCATGTGTGAGCTGGGGACCAGGGATGCCCCTTGTACAGAGGAGTGCTCTGCAGCCCACGCTGGAGTTTTCGAGCAGCGTCTCCCTTCCAGAGCCCAGGGCAGAGCGGGCACCGTAGCACGGGCACCCAGAGCCACGCTGGGCTCCTCTGCACCCCACTTGTACAGGGCAGAGAACAGGCTGCTCCTCCAAATCCTGCTGTGCCTGGCCAGGCTGTGGATGCTTGTACCTTGGTCTTACATCACGTGCAACACCTGCAATGAGTTCAGCTATTCTCTGCCCTGGGCTCTGCTCCCCCACTGGTCTCACAGAGCTGGGGGGAAGGTCCCCCCTTGCTGTGCCCCCATGAGGGCAGCAGGGTCTGATGGGTTTACAGTCAGTGTCTGCGTGGCTGGAGGGGCTGAGTTCTCTTTGCTATTCCCAACCCTGGGCCTTTGGAGAAAAACCCATTTCTTTGCAGTGTGGAGCCTGGGGACCCCTCCTTGGCCAGACTGCCCTCCAAACCTGAGCCACCTGTGTCAGCATCACCCACCAGCTCTCCTGATTGACACCAGCAGGCATTTGGCCCGTGCCCTACACATGCCATGTTAGCAGTGGCCGGGTGCTGACAAGCAGCAATGCTATTAACCGCAAGGAGCGTAGGTTTGCAGCTCCCAATTATTCACAGCTCCCCTTGCCAGCCACGCTTGTCAGCTGTGCCCACCAGGCACAGGGCTCTCCTGGCCATGCCACCCTCCGCGGGGACTGTCACCATCCAGCCACCTGCCCACGGTGCTGCCCGTGGGATCCCCAGCCCTCCCCCGGCCAGCGGGGAGGAGAAACCCACAGGGATGGAGAAACCCAGGCTATAAAAGCATCCTCCCCTCTGGGATGCAGAGAAGCTGGTGGCAAAGGAGGCGGCTGCCCTGGGAGAGCACGATGCCAGCAGGACACGGCAGGAGGGTGCAGCAGTACCTGGTGGTCTTGGCCGTGACCTGGGGGGCCAGCTTCTTCCCCTCACCAGCCCAGGCTTTGCAGAGGTAGCAGCGTGTGTGTTGCAGGTGGCTCACAATATCGTGGGTCTTGCTTTTTTGGGGTGCTCAGGCTGCTACTGAGGACTGAAGGAGCCTCCTCCTGCTGCAGCCATGCTGGGAAACCCCCTTCCTCCTCCTCTTCTGTTCTGCGCCGGCACCCCTGCTCTTCCTTGCTCCTCTTCCTCTCTCCCCGTGAGCACCGCATGGCTCAGCATCACCCCGTCTCCCAAAAAAACTTGGGGAGGAGAAGGTGAAATGCTTTGCTTTCAAACGAATGGCGGGGGGGGGGGAGCTGGGCTCCCCCGTGGGTGGCTCCTCCGTGTCAGTGGGTGCCTCCAGCAACCAGCCTTCAGGGGGTCCCTGCTCCGGGGGGGGGGAGGACGTGGTGCACCCCGCTTGCTGCATCCTCCCGGGGCCGGTGTGTGGGGCTGGGGGGTGCCGTGGGAGCGGGACCCACCGGAGCCCGGCTGGCAGCCCCACGGCGCGGGGAGCTGCTGCCATCTAGAGCCGCCCGGCTGGATTTCCCAGGGCAGGGAGATGGCAGGGGGTCTTCTGTGGGTGCCTGGGTGCTCCCTGGTCCCCAAGCCCTGCCCTCGCTCTCCCCTCTTTCCCCTCACCCCCCCCTCCCCGGGCAGGATCGCGCTGCGGAGGATGCCCTCCATCCGGCAGACGCTGCAGGAGATGGGGGTGAAGGTGGCCGACATCTTCCCCGAGCTGAGGCAGAGCAGACACGGCAGCGGCGGGACCGGCCCCAGAAACGGGACGGCTCCCACCCTCCTCACTAATTACCTGGACGTGAGTTTCTCCCTCCCTGGTTGGGGGGCTTGTCACCCCGACACAGCCCTGCACCCCCCAGCTCCTGCTGGCTGCCCCCCCACACACACACTGTGTATTTGCTGCTGGGGGGTCAGGTCTGTGGGACCCCATGGTGGTCCCCATCCCGTGTCTCTTCCAGACTCAGTATTTCGGCGAGATCAGCATCGGGACCCCCGCGCAGACCTTCAAGGTGGTCTTCGACACGGGCTCAGCCAACCTGTGGGTCCCATCCTACAAGTGCTCCCCCCTCTACAGCGCCTGTGGTGAGTAGGGGGCACATCCCTCCACCTCGAGAGCTGATCAGAGTGGGCTGGGGTGGGTTTACCTTTGCACGGGGGGGGGGGTGTCTGTCTGCTACTGCCCCATCCCCTGGCACTGGGGTAGGGTGGGTTCATCATCCCACGGAGACTGGGGGAGCAGAGACCCTCGGCTGGTCCTGCTGCTGCCTCCATCCCTTTTCTCTGCTGCACCTTCTCCCTCTCCCCAGTTTCCCACAGTCGCTACGACTCCTCCAAGTCTCGGACGTACATATCCAACGGCACGGGCTTCGCGATCCGCTACGGCACGGGCAGTGTCAAAGGCTTCCTCAGCCAGGACATCGTCATGGTGAGTGCACGACAGCCCCAGAGCTGCTGTGATGCCCACGCGTGGCTCTGCTCCCCAGCACGGGCAACCCCAGTCACCCAAGAGTGGTGGTGGGGCATGTCTGGTGGGGATTTACCCCCCCAGCTCCCTGCGTGGACACTTGTGCCCTTCCCCAGGTATCAGACATCCCCATCATCCAGGTCTTCGCCGAGGCAACGGCTCTGCCCGCCTTCCCCTTCATCTTTGCCAGGTTTGACGGGGTGCTGGGGATGGGCTACCCCAGCCAGGCCATCGATGGCATCACCCCCGTCTTCGACCGGATCCTCTCCCAGCAGATCCTCAAGGAGGACGTGTTTTCCGTCTACTACAGCCGGTGGGTCTCGTGGGGCAGCAGGCACCGAGGCTGGGGAGATGCTTGTTTTGCAGGGGGTGGGCATTGCAACCACAATGGCGCTGGGTTTGCATTTCGGGACTGGGAATGCAGCACCCAGGCTGGGATAGAGGACACGGGCAGGGGGGAAGGATGTCTGGAGGAGCTGGGGTGGAATGAGGCAGCACAAGAGGCAGAGCCAGGTGGATGCTTATCTGGAGCTGCTGGGCAGGGAGGGCCGAGACTGGGAGAGGCTGTTCCACACTCGTTTGTCACTGTCAGATTGCACAGTCTCCAGCTCTGCTACTGGGGCTGGAGCAATCACAGTCCAGAGTGGATTTAGTGTTTCACCTGAAGGGAAAAAATTTAACTGTTGTGCTCCAGCCACATCCCTCCTCCCAGCAGCACCGCAATGTGCAGTGACAAACAGACCCCGTAGCTCTTTACCTCAATTGAAGGTGGCTCCATCAATAAGGAACAAAGCCTAACGATGCTGGCTGCAACTGCAGCCTCGTCTGGGTGCTGCTTGGGTCCCCTGGGCACGCAAGGGACACAGTCACCCTGGGACCACAAGCTTATGGAGCATCTCTCTCTTTGCAGAGCTTCGAAGTAAGAAGATGAAAAGCACGAGCGCTCGAGAGATGGCACCCACTAACAGTCACCCACGCACCCCGGGGCAGACCCCACTCACACCACCTGGTCCAGGCAAACCCTGTACTGGTCCACAGGAGCTTCCACCACCCCGGGCACTGCCCACATGCCTGCCCGGCACAGCTCGAAGACCTCAGCATGTGGCACCCCCTCTTCTGCCGGCTCTCGCACCCCTCTGAACTAACTCGGGGTTTCTTCTGCTCCACCTTGCTCTCTCTGCTGTTCACGGGGTCAGCAGAGCCTGGGGCTCCCTGGTTGTTTTTTTTCAGGGACAGCAGCCGAGGGGGAATCACTCTGGCTGTGTTTTTACACCCTCAGGAACGCTCCTCTGAAACCCGGGGGGGAAATAATCCTCGGAGGCAGCGACCCAGCCTATTACACGGGAGACTTCCACTACCTGAACGTCAGCAAGAGCGGCTACTGGCAGATCAGCATGAAGGGGTGAGGCCAGGGATGCCCCCGCATCCTGCAAACCTCCCTGGGAGTGTGTGTGTTGGGGGGTTGTCCTGGGAAAAGCTTGCTAAGTGCTGGGGGAGGTGGTCCATGGAGGCACGTGTTCATTCCGTGGTGCTGGTGGATGTTTTTTCCCTCTTGGGGGGGGGAGCAGGGTGGGTTCCTCCAGCACCGAGTTGCATCTCCAGGCTCAGGGAGGAGCTGGGGAATGCAGAGGGGGTGGCACCGTGGGCTGATTCAACTTGGAAGCCTCAGTGGAAGAGTTTTTAACCCCCTTTAGTCCTGCCGAAGGAGTGCGAGGCACTGAAACAATCCCGCTTTGTTTGGATTAAAAATAAATAAATAAATAAATAAATAACCCCCCCCACATGATGAAGCTTAACATCCGCATTTGAGACGGTTGAAGGGAGGGTTCCCAGTGCCCTGGGGTCTCCGTCTCTGCTCTGGAGGCACCGGGAACAGCACGTTCTTGGCTTGGCCGGTGTTTTCTGGCCAAAGATGTGGCACACTCGCCCGTGGGTGTGTACAGCCCTGGGAGCCCAACTACAACCGCTCTCCCCTCCCGCTCCAGGGTGTCCGTTGGGGCTGAAATCCTCTTCTGCAAGGACGGCTGTTCGGTGGCCATCGACACCGGAGCATCCTACATCACTGGCCCCGCTGGCCCCATCTCCGTGCTGATGAAAGCCATCGGGGCAGCAGAGATGGCCGAAGGAGAGGTGAGCGACCCTCCCCTGCCCCGCTCCATGTCCCTGCCCCCCTGCTGCCTGGACCCCAGCCCATCTCTACCCCAGCACACGGGCCCAGCACTGTCTCCCCCTCCTGCAGTACGTGGTGGACTGTGAGCGGGTCCCTCAGCTGCCCAACATCTCCTTCCACCTGGGTGGGAAGCCATATGTGCTCAGCGGCTCAGCCTACATCCTTCGGGTAAGCTGCATCCCTCTGTGTGGGGTGGGAAGTGGGGGGTTCTCCCTGCAGTGAGTACATCTTGCTGGGGAGAGTGGTGGATCTCGGGGTGCAGCTCTCCTGCAGCATCCTGCGCCCTCCTGGCTCCCCTAAAGCAGCTGAGATGAGCCCCAGAATGATACTTCTTGTTTTGCCCCAAACCTTCCTGTTCGGCAGAGGTATCCGGATGAGCCGGACCAACCTGTAGCTGCTTCCTTGGGTGGTTTGGGGGAGATTTGGGGTGAGCAGCAAAGAGCAGAGACAGGTAGGGATCCTCTTTCTGGGAGGAAGGAATGTCGAGGCCAAAGGAAGGGTGTTGAGGGGGGGATCACAGCCCTTTCTTGGGTACGCTGAGGTAGAGATGCCCCTCCTGGCACCTCCATCACCACCTGGGTCTCCTCTTCTTTGCAGCAATCCCAGTATGGTGAGGACGTCTGTGTGGTGGCTTTCTCAGGGCTGGACATCCCCCCACCAGCTGGTCCTCTCTGGATCCTGGGTGCCAGCTTCATCGGGCACTACTACACCAAATTCGACCGGCGCAACAACCGCATCGGCTTTGCCACGGCCCGCTGATGGCCGGGGAGGAGGGGGGGGGTTAGGGAGGGGGACGGGGGAACCAGCCCGGAGGCAGGAGCACCAGCGAGAAAAAGGGATTTGAAGCACAAACAAGAAAAGCGTTTCCTCCCATCTCAGCCACCTCCTCTCTGCACAGAAGCAACTGCAAAACCTCGCCTTCTCCCACTCCAAAACCCCCGCTCTGCTTCCCGAGAGTCTCTGCTGCTGGGGAGAACCGAGCCTGAAATCCCTCTTGGGGTGAGCGCCTTCAGCCTGGAAATCCAAAGGGGATTCCAGGTCCGGAATTGCACCCCCAGGGATTTTTAGGGTGATGTGCACAAGAGTGGCTGGCACGCCGCGGGCTGCTGCTGGCACGGAGGTGTTTGCAGGTTGCAGACAGAGTGGGGAGGGATGATCTGGTGGTTTGTGTTATTCTTTGAATGGGAGAAAAATAACCTGGCTGTGTTTGACGGTAGTTTTAGCTGGTGTTACCCCTGCCCCTCTCCATGACTTCAATATTAAACCATCTTAGAGCAACAGGAGACTGAGTGGCGGCTTCTTCTTGCAGAGGGGGGAGGGATCAGACACTTTTATTAAGAGAACTGGACAACAAGTGTTTCTCTGTGACCCACCACTGCATTTATGTCCGTCCCTGCTTGGTAAGAGTGAAACACACTCCCAGTTAGTGCCGCAGCACCGACGTGGAGGCAATACTGGGTCTTCCCAAACAGCAAACAAGCTCTTTCTGCGTGACATGAGCTGCTGCATGGGCTACGCTGCCTTCCCACGGGGGGCTCAGGATCACTGGTCGCACCCCTGGGGACAGAGGGTGCAGACCCCCAGGCTGTACGTCTGCTCTGCTGCTTTTTGGGGAGGGGAAGGTGCTTGCTGGAGCCTCCCCCCCCCGCCCCAGGAAGGCAGTTCTTGCTGGATCTGTTTTCGTTCCCAGTTTGGCTCCAGATAACAACTGGAGGCTGGTCTCCATCCCTGCCGTGTGTGGAGATGATGCTCGGCGGGAGCTGGAGCTGCGAGCCCCAAACTGGCTGGCCTGGCAGGAGAGACAAACCAGTGCTCCCAGCTGGAGGCTGACATTTCCAGTCCTGCAGGAGAGAGCTGCAGCCCAGTGCTTGGAGTTACAGCCCAGCAGCTGCGAAGCCAAGCAAGCGCTCCCCGATGCCAAGAGGTTTGCAACACCCACCTCTCCAGTTCCACCAGCTTGGGTCTGCAACTCGGTCCAGATACAGCCCAGCACAACGCTGGGGCTTCTGGAGCAGAGCCTGGAGCAAGCCACCATCCAAGTGCTACTGCTCCCAGAAGCTTCTCATCCTCATTTCTACCATTTCTACCACGGCTCCTGATGAATTCCCAGCCCTGCCCGAAGCACAGGCTGACACGGTGACGTTCAGGAGAGGGATGCTCCTGCCAGCACCGAGATGGTGGCTGCTGTGTGACCTTTCCAGCCAGGGAAGCAGCAGCCTCTGCTCCACTGGCCAGCCCTCTCCTCTTCTTCCTCCCAGTGTGGCCCTTCATCCTCTGCCCTGCCCCGCCGAGCAGCAGCAACAGCCTCCCAGCAGAGAGGATGTGGCCAAGCGGATGTTTGTCCCTCCTGGGGGAATCCCCGCAGCTTTTAAACCTCTTCACAACGGGATGCACAACCCTGGCTCTCTGGGGACGGCGAATTCAAGGCACCCAGTGATCTTACTGGTTTCTTGCTGCCGCCTTCTGCAGCACTGGTCCATCACCTCTAGCACAGGGATGAGGGGAGCGGTGGCGATGGCTCTTTGGGGGCTGGGGGTGGGGGGAAGGGGGCCCAGCAGACAGCATGTCTCGCTTTTATCCAGCGTTTCCTGATCGTTCCTGGGCAGAACAGGAAACCCCAGGGGCTGGGAAGCAGCGGCAGCTTGGGAACAGGCAGGGAAGGCCCAGGGAAGGGAGGGCAGAGCTGCCCAGAGACCCCCAGCTTGGGGACATCTGCGCAGGTCGGTGCTGGAGCTCCAGCCTGACCTCCCCACAACCTCCTGGCCCCACAGCGATGCTGGCAGCCTTCTCCCCTTCCTTCCTACCGCGGGGAAACTCTCCAGTTGGAAATAACCAAGCCTCCTCTGTCCTATTCTACACCGCAAAGGCTCTGGAGAAGACTCGAGGGGGTGTGAGCTGACTTAAGCCCCCTCCCTGATGGCTTCTCCCTTTAGCCCTCGGGCTGGCCTAAAATAAGGATATTTTTTTTTGCGGATCCGGCTCTGGTTCCTATTCCACACAGTTGTTCTGAGCAGTGGGAGGGTAAAAATGCCTGGGCTGCTTGCGGTGCTGCTCCGGGGCCCCTTAAGCCATCCTATTAACACCTCTAATCGCCTGTGCCAGGGCAATTTCCCGGTGGCTGCTGCGCGGGGCGGGCTGTGCGGCACCGCTCACCCGCAACCGCCCCGAATTAACACTCGGGATTGTTACGGGCGAGCAATTAGGCCACGCTCAGCCCAGCAAAAGCAGCAGGAGCAATTATGACCATCCTATTAAAGCCGACAGAGCTGGCGCTATATTTAGAAACACGGGGAACCGGCTGGTTGATATTTTTTTTTTTTTTTTTCCCCTTTCCTGAAACGATTTTCCCCAAGTCTCCACGGTCCATTGAGCTGGTTTCAGCCGCAGCCAGCTGTAAACTTTGGAGGGGGCTTTCTCTGCTCCCAGCCATGTGCAGTTGTTATTTCCTTCGATAATGAAGCCGGGGCTGGAGCGGTGTCCAAAAGCTGCGGGGGGGGGGGGGGGGGGGGGGGGGGGGGGGGGCTGTGCTAACGGGCCAGCCGTGCTCTATCTTTAATATCAAACCTCTCTCCAACCCACCTGTAAAACCCCCGATGGGGGTCAGTGCTTGGTGGGTGAGATGGGAGAGGGGAGACGTGTCCCTCCTGGAGCCCAGGATGCTGCCAGCACCTCTTGGGGTGCATCCTCTGCCTTATCCCAGAGCCCAAAGGGATGGGGGAAGCTGTACAGAGCCCCCCCCCCCCCGGGTGGCTGAGTGGGTCTGGGGGCGTGGGGGGGCATGGAGGGCAGTAGCAGCAGGTGCTGTGGGTGAAGGAGGGGGTCCCGGTGCAGGTCCTGGGGGTGTTTCTGATGTGGGGTCCTGGTGCGGGTTCTCGGGGGTGTTCTGGTGCAGGTCCCGGGGGGGGTCCCGGGGGGGGTCTCCAGTGCGGGTCCTGGGGGATGGTCCCCCGTGAGGATCCTGGGGGGGGGTTCCCGGTGCGGGTCCCCGCTGCGAATCACGGGGGTGGTCCCCGGTGCGGATCCCGGAGGGAGGTGGTTGCCGGTGCGGACCCTGGCGGGGGAGGGGAGTCTTCCCGGTGCGGTTCCTGTGCGGGTGCCTGGAGGGGTTCCCGGGGGAAGTTCCCGGGGCGGATCCTGGAGCGGGAAGGGGGTACCGGTGCGGGTCCGGTGCGGGTCCCGCTGACCTCACAATGCGGGCGGGCGCTGTCGCGGGAGGCGGGCGGGAGGCGGGCCGGTGACTCATGGCTTCCCAACGGCGGGCGGCTCCTCCCCGCGGTCGCCGGCCCCGCGGCAGCCCCCGGCACATGGGCCGCGGCTCCGGCAGCGCGGAGCTGGGTATGGCCGTGCCGCCCGGCCGCTGCCCCGACTGCCCGGGGCCGGAACCGGGGGGCGGCGGCGGCGGTGGGACCCCCGCAGTTCTCCACCTCGGCATTGCGGTGGACGAGGGGGACGTGCTGCCCGGAGCGCTGCGGCTCATGCGGGAGCTGAGACCCGCCTGGGAACCGGAGAAGGTGAAGACCAAGGTACGCCCCGTCGCGGGGAGGGGGGAGCCTGCGCTGAGCCCCCCGGGGACCCCCCGCTGCGGCCTCGTCTGAGCCCTCCCTGGGGGGGCTGGAGGGTCCGCCCGTGGGGGGCTGCGAGGCTCACCCTGAGGTGCTATAGGGCCCACCATGAGGCAGCTGTAGACGGGGGGGGGGTTTATAAGAGCCACCTGAGGGTGACTGTGGGACGCACCGTTGGGGGGGCTATAGGACCTGCCAAGGAGGTGCAGCATCCTGGCCCCCCCACCCCCAGTTCTCCCCTCTGCTCTCCGCATCAGGTGCGTGAAGGTGTGATGCTAACCCCCCCACATACACGCCCCCACCCCAAGCTTTGGGGACCCCTCGGGCAGTCACGGAGTGGTGACAGTGAATGCAAGCGTGTCCCCAGGCTGCCAAAGTGGGTGAAGGCTGGGGGGCTGCTAGGGAGTCTGTTACCCCCCCTCCAGAGTCTTCTCTGCAGGTGCTTCACCCCTGCCTGCACCCAGCACTGTCCAGCAATGCTGATCCCCGGGGGCAGCTCACACTTGGGTTATGTGGGGACTCCCACCTTTGCCAGGATGTGGGTGCTGAGCACTGGTTGGGATGGGAGCCGGGATTCAGGGATGGGATCCTGCACGGGATGGGGCTTGGCTGTCCTGTGCTGGCAAGGCTTTTGCTGGGAGAGCGGGTCCTGCGGGGCTGGTGGCTGCCTGGCATGGGGGTCCCTATTCCCCCTCCTCACTCCTGCCATGTCTGGGGTGGACACGCGAGGCTGGAGGTGTCTGTGCCCTCACGGGGCTCCTGGTGATGGGCACGGGGGTGCTGGGTGTGCTTAAACGTATGTACGTGTGTATGCATGTCCTCTGAAGGCACACGCTTCCCCTCTGCCTGGAGTGTCATTAAAAATGTATTAATAGCCAAGTGTAATTAAATACAAGAAGCTGCAGGAAAATACATATGAAAGGGCAGATGGCAAAAGGCAGGAACTCGGAGTTCCTCAGAGTTGTAGGGGCAGGAAATGTCTGTGGAGCACCGAGTGGTGACCTCGGTGGCGATGGCTGTTGGAGAAGGACCCCGGCTCTCTGGTATCCAGGCTCTCTCCAGGCATCGGAGGGGGTCAGTGTTCAACAGCAGCTTGTGTGTGCGTGCATGTGTTTTTAATTAAAAAAAAAAAAAAAAAGGGGAAAAAAAAAAAAACCTTAGGAGTTGTTGGCGGGGGGGGGTGGGGGGGAAGAGCCTCCAGTTGCGTTTTTCTCAGCTGCTATTGCAAGAGCTGTTCGGGAGGGGATTGGAGCGGTGCACGGCTCCTCAGCTGGTTCCTATTAGCCTTCCCCTCCGCTTTCCCCCGCGCTGGAGGGGTGCCCGCCTCGCACCACCTCATTTTGGGGTGTCAGCACACAGCTGCTCCCGGGGCTGTACCGGTGAGACGGGAGCAAAATCCCTCCCGGTGCTTGGGGCAAGGTGCGGGCGATGGGGAGGAAGGGTCTGGGTGCTCAGCCTCCCCTGCCTGCCCCTCTGCTCGCTGCCTGGGGTGGGTGGAGGGGCTTCAGCCCCCCCTGTGTTCCAGGTTGTGCCCGCTTTGCAGGGCTCCTCATCCTTTAAGCTCCATCCCTGGGCAGCAGCATCTCCATACCGAGGAGGCACGGGTGGTATCGGTGAGTCAGGCAGCCGCTGACAGGGAAGCAAGCTCTCCTCCATCCCTCACCCGGCGATCAGAAGAGCAGCAGCCATGTGGAGCCAAACCCCTGCCACCAGGAATCCGGCGTGGTTGGACTTATTATTTTTTTAATTTTAATTTTTTTTTTTTTGGCCCGAATTTGGCAACAAGGTGCCCTGCTGCAGCCTGGCCCTGGGCTGCCAGCGCTGGGGGTGCCTGCGCGGGGAGGCAGCCCACACTTTGGGGGTGCTGAGGGGTCTCATGGCAGACGCAGCACCGGGGGGTCGGATGGAGCTGCTTGGCTTCAACATCTTTGCGCCGAGCTTGGGTTTTGCTTCGCATTTCATCGCTGCAAAGGCTCCTGGTGTGGACTCACACTTGCTTTTCACCCCCACTCCCCCCCTCCTTGCTGTCACACGCAACCGCAGCGAGGAAGGGATTTTGGGCTGGTAGCAGCACGGTGGCTCCTCTGAGAGCTGGCTGCACTTGGGATCCACGAGGAATGGCACCAGGCATCTGCCAAGCAGCCGTGCTCATCCCTCGGGAGATGGAGGAACCACTGCCCCCAAACCCCTGGGTGCCTGCAGGTTGCTGACAGACCACGTGTGAGCCTCCAAAGTTAGTGGCCTGGAATTCATGGAGGTGGGGGGGGGGAGGAGGGGGGATAAGGCCCAGTAATCCCATTAAACCCGCTGGAAAGGGCTTGACGGGGGGCTGTGGAGCAGCAAAACAAAGCAGGGCAAGGACTTTACGCTGAGCATCTCGATGTGGAGCCGTTCACCTGCGGCTGACGGAGAGCACCGGCCCCGGGGGCAACCCCTTCTGCCGGGATGGGCCACGGCACCTTTTTTGCTCTCTGAATTTCTGGCCTCAGGGGCCTGGCAGGACAACGAGAGGAGAGAGCCGAGCGTGGCACCCTGGTGGAAACCCAGATTATCTGCCCTGGGAAAAGCAGCTCGCTTGCTTGAGAAGCTTCAGCCCACCCCAGCTACAGCCGAGGGGCAACAGCCCCGTGGGCCGTGGTGGCCAGGCTCGCTGCCCGCCATGCTCACCCCAAATCCAACACCCTTCTAGCTGCGGGCATCAGCGCCGTCTGACTCGGGGTGCCTCATCCCTGTGCTTTGAGTTTCCCTCGGGGAGGCTGCATGGGGAGCCCTATATATAGGCACCCTATATAGGAGCGTGAGTTGCCGAGTGGGATGTCTAAAATTAGCTGTCCCACCCCCGGGCACCGCTGCTGCCGTAACGTGCGCCCTCGCCCCCCCCTCCAGCTCCACCAGCATCACACCAGCTCCCCCAGCCCAGAGGGGATCAAGAAATCCCTCTCGGGGGGAGCAGCAGCACCCCAGCACGGCCGGCTTTGGGGCCGAGCATCCCGCCTGCCTGGGGGATGATGGAGCAGGAGGTCTCCCATGGAGGTGATGGAGACCCGAGCCCCTGGGGGCATGGGAAGCCACCGCTGGAATCGCCCCGGGATGGGGAGAGGAGCCCCGGGGCAGGCGGCAGCCCCTGCATGTGCGCGGGCGGGCGGCCAAGCCGGGGCGGCGGGAGAACAAAACTCTCTTTCCATCTGTGAGGAGCCGTCAGAGCGATGACACGAGACGTCCCCAGCAGAGATGTCCCTGCCTATCAGCGCCCCAGCCCAGCGGGGAGGGTCGGGAGGAGGAGATGGGGGTGGTGGTGTTTGCTCCGTGTTGTTTGCTGGTTTGGAGTGGGGTTTTTTTGGTGTTGATTTTATTTTTTTTTTGGGTTGGTTGGGGTTTTTTTGTTGTTGTTGGTTTGTTTGTTTTCTTTGTTTTTCATTTTGTGCCAAAAGATTTACGCTGGTTTTTTGGGAGTGATTCCCAGGGCTGCTCGGGTGCCAAGCATTGCTGGCGTCACATCTGGCCTGAGCTACTCCCGAGCTTCCAGGTGGAAAATGGCAGGATTTCCACCCAAACCACCAGCTTTGCGCAGCAGCCTGCGGCCCCAGGCAGATCCCCAGGACATGTATGAGCCTCGAGGCCTTGCAAACTCATGCCACGTGCTGCGGGAGCTTTCCTGGCTGCCCTGGGCACTGCAGCTTCGTGCCCTCTTTTGCCTGTTCCTGCCTTTGCGACGTTGCTTTCTCCCTGCTGGTGGGGAGGGGGTTCCCCCCGTGCCCATTTGGCGTGGTAAGGATGGATAAGCATCGTCTCTGCCGTCCCTCTCCCCCTCCAGCTCTTCACCGATGGCATCACCAACAAGCTCGTGGCCTGCTACACGGACGAGGACATGGCGGATGCCGTGCTGGTCCGTGTCTACGGCAGGAAGACGGAGCTCTTCGTGGACCGGGAGACGGAGCTGAGGAACTTCCAGGTGCTCCGTGCCCACGGCTGTGCCCCCGACCTCTACTGCGCCTTCCAGAATGGGCTCTGCTACCAGTTCCTGCCGGGCATCGCGCTGGGGCCCGACCACGTGCGGGACCCCCACATCTTCAGGTACGTGGGGCTGGGGAAGAAATGCAGGATGGGGAAACCAGCAAGGGGTGAGCTCCGTATTTCCAGCTCTCTCCCTCACCGACTTGGCTCCAGATGGGTGCTGGGGCATCGCTGGTGTGCACAGACCTAATTGCTGGGGGGTAAATGGGCCAGACTGCAGCCAGGTTTATAGAATCACAGAGGGGTTCGGGTTTGGGAGAGACCTTAAAGATCATGGAGTTCCAACCCCCCTGCCCTGGGCAGGGTCACCTCCCACCACACCA
>BJBW01002525.1:0-86344 GCA_004320125.1 Scolopax mira
TCATAAGGGAGATGCTCCAGTCCTTGAATCATCTTGGTTGCCCTTCGCTGGACTCTCTCCAGTAGTTCTCTGTCCCTCTTGAACTGGGGAGCCCAGAACTGGATGCAGTATTCCAGTTGTGGCCTCACCAGTGCAGAGTAGAGGGGCAGAATGACCTCCCTTGACCTGCTGGTCACACTCTTCCCTATGCAGCCCAGGATGTGTTGAAAGAGGAAAAGGGAACATATTTTGCTGCTGTAGGCTGGGTTGATACAATAATGTGTATCACTGTGACCAGTTTGGCTTCAAATCACCAATTAGTTTGTCTAATCCCTAGCAGAGAGTGGTGTCCTGTGTTTCTGTACCCACACCTGAGACTTACCAGCTGTACTTCTGTCAGGTTATTGCTAGAGTACTTTTGTCACAAATCATTCCTGCAAATCTGGAAGCAAATAATGTGTGTTTCCAGCTTTTCTTCTGTGTGTTTGGCTGAAGATTTTGATCCTGCTGTTTAGTGATGGTGAGTTAGCAATGGTTTGCAACGTATAGTTTTTTTGGGATGGCTGCACCCAAGATGACAGGAAGGAGCCCTTTCCCATTCCTCTTCTCTGGAGGAGTTGGTTCCACGTGTAGCTGGGCTGCAGGTGTGGCCTGTGGAGCCAGGCATGGAGAGGACTGGTTAGCATGTGGGAACTTGCTGCCTGCTGCTTTAGTCTTCGTCAGACAGAGCAGCAGTAGGTGTCACTTGCATCGTGCACTGCAAAGTGCATGAAAGGAAAAATGCATGTAGCCAAAGGTTTCCTTATCTGCGTAGATTAGAGTGATATAAGCAGAAGGTGTGATGTCAACTGGTTACATTAATTGTGTCAGTTGGAAGGATGTTGGATTCAAAGATGCTTGGTGTGTCTGCCAAGAGAAAATAATTTGAAAATAAAGAGAACTGATGAAAACTTCAAACATATGTAGGAGGCTTTTTTTTTTTGTGAGGGAAAACAAGGCAGTCTCCCATGGCAATATAGAAATGATCACGGGTTAAATGCAGGGGGTTTTTTTTCCCTTGCTTGTGACCTTGATAAAGGATTCTTTGCTTTGGCTGCTATAACTTAAAAAATAACTGTCCAAGGATTGCATACAGAAATGATGTGACCAAACCACATATTTCAAGAGATCCATTTTCCCTTATATTAGTTTTCAGATGCCTTTAGGATAAGCTGTTAATGCATGTGTGTTACTTTTATGTAGTATTTTGGCATAACAAAGCTCGTCATAGACTGTCCCTATGATAAACAGCCCATAACATTTCTCTCTCTTTGCTTCCATGAACTGCCTTTACAGGTCAGGCATTCCCAATGCTGAAGCAATTGCCAGTTACCCAAAGCAGACCATCAGTAACCCACCTGATATGTCAGGCTGGAACCCATTTGGAGAGGACAATTTTTCCAAGTTGACAGAGGAGGAGCTGCTGGACAGAGAGTTTGACCTGCTGAGATCAAGTAAGGGACGCTTGAAGGCTTATTTTGCTTCCCAGTAAATGAGGGCTCTAGTTGCTCAGCAGTTCCAGCACTGACTTGTGGAAGGGCCACACGGTCTGTGTACAGAAAATTCTTTCTGAGCATTTGAGGGCACAGTTGGGCCTCTCTTCTTTCTCCCCCTTCCCTTTCTGAAAATGTGTGCAACAAGAACTCGCTGTCTAAAATCGGCAGTTACCTGCTCAAATACTGCAGAAATAGTAATATCTTGGCTCTTAAATACTGCTTGTGTCACCTTGATTGTCAAGAAGCTCTAAACAGCAGAGATGTGTTGTCAGATAGGAGGGATGGTTTGGTTGCTTGCTTTGCTCCTTTCCAGCTTTGTTCTTGCACACCAGAGCAGAAGATTCTGTGGGTCTGAGATGTCCTTTGAAAATGCCTGAAAGAAAATTATCACATTATGTTAATGTTTTGTAATGTCCTTTTTGATGAGTGGCTACATGTAAGGGCTGCTTTATTGTTCTGATATGGCAATAGCTGAATAAACTTTTTCCTCTTGAAGTCAGTTATCTCAATGGTTTTTACTTGGAATGACTTCCTTTTCTTAATTGCTTAACACGTGCTCATTAGATGCTCTTCCTAGGACTGGTTTTGTCAAGATTAGATTTATTAGTAAGACTTGCAAGATGCGGCAATGTCAAAAACCAGATTGTATATACTTGGTTGACTATCAGCAAGCTCCTTGCAATTAAAAATACAGTAAAGTTGAATTTCAAGTAATTGTAAGGAAAAAAAAAAACCCAACAATGCCTTTAGTTGAGTCTTTTTTTTCTTGGATTTCTGTGTCCTTAAGCGTAGCACGCTACCTGTTTCCTGAAGGAAAGCAACTAGTGGTTGTTTTGTGACACTCTAGTTGATTGTTTCCACTTGTATCCTGTGTTGATAAAAGAAGGCTCCTATTTCTGAGATGTGAATGAAGCCTGCACACATTTTATAGTAAAATGATGTGCTGTTAGTTGGGGAAAATGGATAATGTATCAGCTGAAAAATAAGCATTCTTTCCTAATCAAAGTTTAGAATTTGAAATTATTTAGGCCTCAGGCTGCTTCTAAATACACTCTTGAATCTGGAGAGGGTTAGCTTTGAGCCAAAAGGTCAGCACAACATTACCTGTTTCCAGAGTCTTTAGCTGCCTGTTGGACTCCTGACTGCGGTTCTGGTAAGTTTTATGGATCGATTTGGTTAAGCCACATCTTGAACAAATGTAACTACAGAAGAAGATTTTAACAAAGGACATAATTAAGTGGCTTTCCAAAAAAGCTGGAATAGCTTAACAGGCTGGTTATAAGAAGCTGGGGAAATAGAAAATTATAGAATCGCTTAGGCTGGAAAAGACCCTTAAGATCATCAAGTCACCACCAAGTCCATCACCACCTCATGTCCCTCAGCACTAAGTCTGCATGTGTTTTAACCTGACTCCACCACTGCCCTGGTGGGGTCAGCCTGTGCCAGTGCTTGATAGCCCTTTGGGTGACGATGCTAAATTGCATGCACAGTTAGTAAAGGGCAGAATAACTTGGAGCTAAATGCTGCTAATTGCTGTCTCTGAATCTCCAGCAGAAGGTACAGTTAACTACAGTTAACTACTACTGTAATTCCATTATCCAGTTTTTGTACTACATGTGTGAAATTATTCAGAAGTTTTAAAATTTACTTGGCATGGTTTCATCTCACTTAGTAAAGATAATTCAGTGCAGGGAAGAGCTGGATGTGATAACAGACTTGATGTGCTGTATCAGAAAAATAAACATAACAGCATAGCTTTGCTTGGGGGGGTTACAGTCACTTGAATATGGAAAATGTAAAAAATAAAAAAATTTATTCTCTTGACCAGTAGTACACTAGATGGCAGGCTTGGTCATAGGTAAGATGCAGTTACAGCTTTTCTGAGGCTGTTTGGCTTGATTTCTGTTAGTGCAGTGGAGGGGGGGCATGGCCAGTCTAATCTCAGTGTGTGTTTGTGGGTACACATAGAAACTTACTTAAAGATCTTTAACTTTGTTCTTTGATATTAAGGATGTTGTGCCAAAGATGGTGTGAACTTGCCTTGCAGTGTTAATGCCTTTAATGCAGTCAAAGCAGAGATATTTATATTTCATTCTGCCTATTGGTACTTTTTCAGACTTAGGTGGGTTAATGAGAAATTGGGAGATTTATTGTACAATTAAGGCTTATACCTATAAGATTGTCTTTAACTGTATAATACTTCTGGTATTTTGTCAGATACTTTAAAGATCAAGCCTTAATTCCCTTTAGATGTAGGCTATCTCTTAGGGGAGAAAACTGTTCTTTACTGTTAAGTAGTTGCCTTTTCTGATCAATTTTTGAATTTGCTGTGATTTACTTTGCTGTCTAGAGGAAAGAGAATTGAAGATAAAGATGTAATAAATTGTTATATTTTTCTGCTACTAAACCCAGTTGGTGTCCCATGCTTTGTAACTCATGTACAGTGTTGTATAAGTTTGTCTTTATGCGATGTGGTGCTGAGTAGCATTCAAAATATCAATCCTTTCTTTCCACTTCCAAAAGCCTGGTTTCTACTGTTGGGCTGATACTTTATATATAAATTAAAAACATTTTTAAAACTGTTAAATATTTTTAAAGCTTTTTTGTTCCTGACAGTAACACACGAGTAATTAAATATACACAGCCTTTGTTAGTGAATCAAGATGTCGGCATGATTTGTCAGGCTAACATTGTTCCCTTTCACACGTTCAGCTTACTGCCATAGAGCATGGGTGATGGGTATTGCTGCGACAATTAACCCTTTAAAAAGGGATCTGACTGGTAGCACAGAATACCTTGCTTGTACTTGGTGAAGTTTTTGATGGTACAAAGCTGACAGTTGCAGTGAAATGTAACGTAAAATTGAATGAAGACTTCTGAATTGAGCACCTTTTAGAGAGAACTTTGGTGTGGAATTCCTGGTTCTTGTGGACACAGGTTTCTCTGTTGCTGTTGTCATCGTTGGTATTAATGGTGGTGCAGAAGCAACACATGATGGTGAGAATCTGCCAATATTGTGAAGAAAAGGATTTCTTATCAAGAGCTCCTGTAACTACTTCATCTGTGCAGAATTGGGAGCCAAGAGAATGTCTGCTTTTTCACCAGGAAAAAATACCAGCGCAGCCTTCAGGCTGGATTGCAGAAGGGTTCTCGTTAGGCTCAGAGTCACCGTGGAGCTCCAGCTGAGATATCTGTGGGGGCAAAGCTTAGAGAACCCTGTGTCCACCTCCTCTGCACCATGTACAGCGTGGAGGAGCTGCCTGGGCTATCCTTGCAGCACGGTGCTGGGACCCTGACCAGGCTTTCCCTGGGCACGAGCACTGCTCGTACTGCCCAAAGTCTCCTGAGGAATCTTGGGCCTCTCACTTGGATGGAAACAGCTGGATTCCTTCTTTGTGGTTTGAAATGACTGCACTTTTCTATGGAAGGCTCTGCAGTGCTGTGTGGCACATGGCTGTGGTCTGGGCTGCATTCGTACGGTTATTCACTGAGGGGGAAGAAATTGGATCTTTATTTTGAGGGAGTTGCATCTGAAGCACTACAAAGTTTAATACTGACAGTCCCAGTGGAGCCACTTCTGCTTGTGTGAAGCTGGAGAAACCATCTCTGCCTCTTTTCTCTCGAACGCTCTCTGATAGAATGGGATCTTTTACCAGGTGCACAAATGACACTTGGGCCTCAGAAGACTCTTCCTTCTCCAAATAGCCTTACATTTGATGAATTGACAAATGTTAAACTTTATTTTCCAGGGAAATGTATCCCGGTACATGTATGACTCTATTCTATGCAGGAGCTGAAACCTTGTCTTTACTTACTTTACCTATTTTTTCTTGCATGCTTAGCATTTCAATCCATTTTGTCTTCCGCTAGCTCTTCTGCTGAAGTTGAGAGATCTGATCATCATCTGCAGGCTTGAACTTGCATAGTCCTGTGTGCCAGCATGGACAATGTTGCAGGGACATCCCAAAGGGTAGTTGAAGTTATTGCACCCTTAAAAGTTACTCTAGGGCTGGTTTGCCTGCAAAGCATGCAGCAGTCAGCTGGTTTCCCTCTGGAGGGAGGACACTAGGGATAATAGAACAAAGGCATCCCTTGCTCAGTCTCTGTGTGTAAAGATACAAGTTGAAGATCACATGCATTTGTTCAAAGACAAAACTCAACAAAGCAGAACACAACCCTCCATCCCCACCAAGCCAGCCCTAAACAATCAAACCCCAGACCCTTCCTGCCTGAAGAGAGTTGGGGTAAGCACTGTTCTTGGATGGGATGCTCAGCAGTTTTTTGTCTTCAGGGCTGAAAGCTGATGGTATAGAACCTAGAGGTGCCAGTCATTTGTGTGTCTGGGCTAGTATTTTGTTCTGCAGGGCTGTGTCCCTGTAGGATAACTCTGTTGGAGGCTGTCAGTCCCTGTTCCAGTACGTGTGTGTTGAGGTGAGGGCAACTACTTGTGTCCTGCAGCGGGACACCCCAGCTGGGATTGTATTTTAAGTAAAGGTTGCCTGTAGAGGACCAACTCCCCTGGTGTTCCTTTGGAGAGACTAACAGTAGGTAAGAGTAAAAAACACATATCATGGACACGTGAATATGGCCAGAGCACTTTTCTATGAAAACTGGGACGTCATTTCACTACCCAGGCTTGGTGTGCATCTGTCTGAAGCAGATGAGCTGTCGAGTCCCTGGTGGTGTCTCACCACAGCCTCCTGGTCGCTGCAGTGTAGGGCTGAATAGAGAGCGTGCAGGTAGCGTGAGATGGAATCGGGGAGCACAGGTTCAGCTGCATCTCTACAGCAATCTCAACTGCTGAGAATGGTGTGCTGGAAATTGTTTGCAAGAGCAGCTGCTTGTGGTGGAAAAAGGGGGCGAGCAAAATGTTGTGTCGTTTTGCATGGAGGGTGTAGGGTGTTGGCTGAAGGTGGAACCCCGTGTCACAGGGATGCTGTTCAGTGGCTGATGGGCAGCTGCAGTGTGGTGCTCGGGCAGGACAGTCCGCATCTTCAGTTGGCAGCAAAGTTGGAGTAAGATCTTAGACAGAAGAGCTTGTATTTACTATTTCTAGTGCTTTAGTTCCTTCTTTTTCGTTGTTGTTGACTGTGTTAAAAGCTTTTAATATGTCTATGTTTAAAAAAATAATAAAAATTATCAGTCTCTTAAGGACTGAAGACCATATAAAACAGACACTATAATTCTCTTATATGTCACTAAAATTGTTGGGTTTTTTAATTACTAACAGATATTACATGTTTAATAAAAAGTACTCCTAGCTGTTTTTTTTTGTAATGGTCAATTTGTCTCTTTTTGTGGCAAAGACTGGCCAAAACTTGGATAAAATGAGTTTGTGTTTTAGATAAGCATAGTGATTCTGACTTCAAAACATTAAAAGCACAGAGGACTAGTAGCTTCTATTACATAGTCAGTATGTATCACATAAGAGAGATCCTCCTATGGAGCATTCTGTGTCCAAACACATGCCGTTCTTGGTGCGGCGGGGCTTAACGATAGCTCTGTGCAGGTAAATTTCCCTGAAAGATCAAGAAGTATGAATTCAAGATGTAGGATATCTTTAAAACTTCACCCTCTGCTGATTGAGAGGGTGTTTCTCCCTCACCCCATACAGTAGATATCTTTGCATAAACATAAGACCTGCCATTTTTATTTTATTTTATTTTTTGTTCTGTTTCACTTTGTTTTTTACAGACAGGCTGGTGGACAGGAGAGCATCTTCAGATAAGAATGTGGAGCCACATTCTGCTCCACAGAAAAGTCCTCCTGAAGATCCCTTTGGTTCTGTTCCTTTCATTTCTCACCCAGGCAAGTTACATCTGTAGCATCACTAGTTCCTATATATATGTATACATATGTACATATATATGTGTGTATGTATCTGTTGAAGTATATATAAATATGTGGTTAAATGACCAAAGAATGATAAAGGTCTTGGCTGGCTCATGACCGTATGTGAGCGAGGAGATTTTTTTAATATGTTGATTACCTCCAATTAGAAAATGCTTCTGCACTCAGTTCTTGATCCTCGTGCAGAGTACAAGCTACCTAGTCCTTGCAGTGCAGACACGTTGGACCAGTGCAGTGTGAACCACTTGCCTAGAATCAGAAGTGCTTCTGCTAAATGCAAATTTTTTGCTAAGACCCAAATTTGCTGCTTCCAGCTCGCCCTGTTGCTTTAGTTTAGTTCTCCAGCCAAGCTGAGACTCTGAGTTTGTACTGCATTTAATGCATAGTTTGGGTGCAAATTGGGTCAAAGCAAACAATACCTGGTGTTATCTGTACTTTGGGGAGGGGGAGGAATGTTCGATACTGTTTCAATTCACCTTTGGCTATCTTTACCTTGGATGGGAGTAAAAATAACATTGCATGTGGTCATTGATTGTGAATGTGGAACTGTATCATCCTGCAACTTAATTGCCAGTTTTAACATTTGCTTGATCAGCACTTTAATAATATCTTTTTGGTACCTATGGCAAAGTAAAGCCTACATGACAGTTAAATGATAAAAAGACAGTTAAATGGTAAATTCAGTTACTTATGGAGCCACTGAGATTCCTACCTAAGCTTCGAGAGTGCTTGTGTCATAAAGGTGCCTTAATATGACTTTTTAAAACCATTCTTCTAGTTCAAAAGCTCAAGTAACATGCCTTAAAATAAATCACTTGGGATCAGCCTAAGTGACATCCATCTCTCCTTTTGGTTTTTTCTTGCATTCCTGAAGATCTGCTGCTCCCAAGTGCTCCCATATTGTACATGGCCAAGAGCAAAGAGCATAACACTGGTGTATTCTGTGAGGAGTTTATAAAAATACCTCTGCATCCCTGTCTGCTCCTGATGTGGGAAAAACTGGAATTAATTCTGCTTGGCCTGTTTCTGTGTTCTTAGTTTCTGGTTTTGTTCTGCTCATTCAGAAATGACCGGTTTGCCTTCTGTCATCCTGTTAATATTCAGTAGTTCAATACAATGTGAAAGCAATTCTGAAGTGAAGAAATGGGTGCTCTCTGGGTGGAAGTTGGGAAGGATTTTGCTGTAGAGCCTTAATTAATGAGGTTGCTTTGTTTCATAGGTGAGCCTAAATTCACATGCAAAATGAACAGCAATAATTACTTCATCTGAGGTGCTTAGTCTCTTCTCTTCAGTACTCATACCTGTGTGTCTAGGGATTTTTTTTTTCTTTCCTTGCCATAGGTCCTAAAAAATGTGTCTGCTCATTGCTGGTTTTCAGATGATAGAGCTCAGATTGTAATGGATGGCTTTGCTTTATTCTGTCATGTTTTGGTACTTTGAATCCAAGCTCTAATTCTTGGCATACTGAAAAATGAAGGGAGATGCCTTCTCTTATGAAAAAACCAAAAAAACCACCCAAGTTCAGTCATAGCTGAAAAGCCAAACTGCTGGAGAAATCTAAGTTGATTGTGAACTGTGTTACCTACTTCATTGGGGGGAAAAAAACCAAACTACAAACCATGCATTTTTCAATAGCCTTTTTTCTACTGACTCCTAAGTGGGATACAAACAAGTGTACAGACTGGACTGACTTCAAGGAAGGTATTTTTAATTCTGTGTTAACCGTGAACTAGGCTTAGCAAACAAACCTGATAGGATAAATGTTTAAATCTGAAGGTGTGTCTTTTAAAAGCTGTTTTGTTTTCTCTATGGAATTGTTCCTGGAAATGTCTCAAAATGAGGTGTTGTAAGACAACTAAGAAAAGCAGAACGGTGTTGACTTAAACATATTTTATTTCTAGTTTAGGCCTTCCTAGGACAGACTTGACAAATTTCCCTAATTTTGATTTTTCTCTTGTATACTCAACGTTTCTGTATAATATGTTCTTTCTGGCTTGTTCCTTGTGATTGTAAAAGATTAACCAAGAAGTAAACCACACACGTGCCTTACTTGGGGTGTCAAAGGAAAGGTGAGTGAACAGAAGGTGGAACAGGCTTAATACCTTGAACACATTTCCAGTGCTTGGGTTGGAGACGTCTCGATCTCGTTAGAGCAGAAATTTCACCTCCTTAGTGTAACGTGGCCACAATGCAAATACAGTGTGTTATTGCTCTTCACCTGTGTTTCTGACTGCTGGATTTGGATGTCTTCAGTTACAATGACATGTTGATGTTATCAATATAGACTATTTAAAATAAATAAAAAAAAACCCTTAATTTTCTTTAAAAGTGCTGGTTCCTATTGAAGTTATGTTCTCCTGTATTAACAACCTTTGAGTTGGAACTGTGATGGTTTTCTGATTTGATTTTTTTGCTGTGTGACATAGCTCTCAGTTTCAGAAGTGATGATGTATACAGACTGTAGCTGAGTCACCCAGAGCATTTCTTTTGTTTTGGAGGCTTAAGGGTTCTCTGCTGAAGGCAGCACTTGACTAAAGTAATTTCTATCACCTGATGTGAGATAGAAGCAAGAAGCTGAAGATCACTTACCATCTGTTGACCTAACAGCTTAACATAGGGTGCTAGAAGTCCAGCAGAAGTAGTGCTGTCAGGTACGTTTACACGTGCCAGGGAAGGTGATGCAAAGGATGCAGAGATGGAGATCTGAAACCTTTCATCATGGCTGGGAAGGACCCTGGGTTGCTGTGGGAGCCCCTGGGGCTCGCCCTGCCGAGCTGAATACGTTTCAGGCCACCGGTGCGAGGATCACCGGGCAGGAGAACCTGGAGCTGGATGGACTGAGGCTGCTTCTGCCCCAGAGCTTCTATGCTTGCTCTTTTCAGGTGGGAATGGAGAGCCAGCAACGATGTGTGTGTCACTTGACAGGCTGTGTGTGAAATGAACTACCCTTCTGTTGGGTTCCTCTCACTAGAGTTGGAAAGCAGTCTAGAAACACTTAGTGTTACTTGGGCTTGGTGTTAATTCTATTAGAAGTGTTTTCACAAGTACTACATGTAAAATTGCTTTATACACTCTTTTATGCCTAAATGTTTGTGGAGAACAGTAATGGCTTAGAACTTGAAATGCCTGGAAAAGTGGCTTGAGAAATAATTCCAATGCTCAGTCTTGTACAAACAAAACTAACATTGGAAACTTGTTAGGAAAAAGGAGGTGGCACGGCTGGATAGGCAGTGATGGGGCACTAGAACAGGCGCTGGATGGATGGAAAACAGGTTCTGGGTTTTGAATGCCTTGAAAAACCAGATGGTGACAGTGGAAGAATTGGCTCCTGTGGTCGGCATTTTGGAATGGAAGCTTTTGGTTCAGGTGTGGGTTAACCGGCTTGTGTTGTAACATCCTTTGTTAACACCAAGTTCAGGGTTTGAAGAACTCATAGACGGGCATTTTCTGCTGCCTTCAAATTACAGGAAGGAACTGTCATGAATATAGCACAGTTTGCTGCAGAGTTGTGCTCTGGCCTTTTGCCATCTTATGTTTGTTTACACTAATTCTTTCTGGGATTAAACTGGCCTAGATTGCTTCTTGCTTCCCTCAGCTTAATACTGGAATTCAGAGAAGTAATAAAAAGATCTGAGGTAACTCTCAAAAAAGATTCAGATGGACTGGGTGAGGAGTGGAGAGGTTGGGAAACCGTGACGGGTATTTCTTTGCCAGTGCTGACCTGAAGCTGTCTGCGAGGTGGTGTGCTCCTGTGGAGAATCTTGGGAACTCTCTTCTGCTTGTCATCGGGGAATAAGGCTCTAGTTCAGGCCATCTATTTAACTGTTCTGCTGGATATCTCTAAAGTGCATCTTCTGGTGCTTCTTGTCTGTCTGTAACTGCTGCGTGCCAAATCCCAGTGCAGTGGGAACCAGCTGGAGACTCGGACACCATACCTCCCAGAAAAGTGCATTCTGGCATGAAGAAATGTGGGTGACAACTATTCATTTGGTTATTTTGTTATACTGCTTCTAATGAGCTTTCAAACCACTGCAAGCTTCTGTGTAATGGCTTGGAAGCCCTCGGACTACTGTGCAGTCTGGAGCTTTAAAAGAAACACAACTCACTATAATTTAGCAAAAAACTACAAATTTGAGAATGGAGGTAATAGCAATACTTGAGCCAACTCGCTCTGTGACGCTTAAATCAGTTCATGTTTCTTTGGCAATTGATGTTCTTGAATTGTTTGTTACAGACCAGACCCACAACTTCCTATGGCTGTTGTAACTTAATTAAAATTAATTTAAATCACTATTTGTACTCCCTGACAATACTGTTTGTGTTACCTCATCACCTCTCTGGATTATGGCTTCAGGTATGCTTCATGCTACTTGCTGAATGCAGGTTCAGGATCTTTCCCTGTCTCAAGATTATCTTTAGACTTAACCTTTTCTGGATAACACATCCAAAGTAGTTTGAATTTACTCACACATCACAAGAGTAAATGATACGTGTGGGTTGTGCCAGCGGTGTGCGCTTTCTCTCCAAAATGATTTACTGGGGTTTTTTTACTATTATTTTTCAATTTTTAGACCTGTCATGGTCACCTTTCACCTTTTTTATTCTTTTGTTGTTGTTGTTGTTTGTAACAACACACTTCAATAAGAATAATAATTAGAATATCTAAGCAATGGATCCCAGGCAGAAATGTTTTGTTCTCCCACTTTTGTTCTTCTTGAAGATAAAGGTGGTGAGCAGTGTAAATCCATTACAATATCCAGCAGCTGCTGCTCTGGCTGTTGTCAAAGAGGGGGTGCAGATTTGGTTGCAGCAGGCGGGTAATCCCTGGGCCTGACATGTGGCAGATTGTTCAGAAACGATGGGGGCAGTATGCTACCAATTCACAGAGAGCTTAGAGCCCTTCTGCCCCCCTCTCCCGCTGCCCCCGCAATACCCCAAAGTGATGAGCCAGCAGAAGGCATGTAATTACTGCAGTTGGTAGGGGGAATTCATCCTCTTATAATCCCGTGTCTCGAAAAAGAACATCAGAACAGAAAATTTCCTTGAAGATTGGGATCTTCTTATACGATTAAAGATGTTCCACCTGGCTCGCATTTGAGCGAAGAACAATTGTCTCCTACAAGATGCAAACCTGATTAGAAGTGTGGTAATCTGAACAGTACATTGCAAACAGATGTTACTCAACATTTTGCAGCTTTTTTTATATAAATATATATATGAACAGTCTCTGCAGCCGCTCAGGCTGAGAAGATTGCATGAAATGAACGTGACAGAACACTTCATTTTTAAAATCTGTTTGGCCAGAGCATTAAATTGTCATTAACCAGGGAATTTTCCCTCTGGGGGCATCGTTTCTATTTGTGGTGCTCTTTGTATTTGTTCAGTTTGCTGACTTTTACAGGAGTGAAAGAAAGGGACCTGTAGTGCAGAAAACCAAACCAAACTCTTCCTGCTCTGGGTTTGCAGCTCTGAGGAGGATGTGTTTGTTTCTCTGGCTTTGACACCAGCCTGCTCCCGTTTTCCCCCTGTTACTGGGACTAAACCAAAGGCTCTGCGGGTGAGGTGGTGTGTGCAGAGATGCTTTCTTTAAGACTAGGATCTTGGGCTATTTACCACACCTCAAAAGAAAGCCAAGAATAAAGCAAGGTACTTGCCCTTTCCTGAAGGGTACAAATGTGGGCACAGCGAGGGCACCCCCCTGGAAAAACCTCAGAAACTGAAGTGCTTTCTTCAAAATAGTGCAGCAGGAGCTGTGGCTGCTCCCAGCATCGCCTGGTGTGTGCTCCTCGTGTTCCTGGGGCAGTTGTGTCTGTGGGGTCATACCTGCTGCTTCTGGAATGCTGATGGTAGTGAGCTGTTACTGCACCTTGTGCCTTTCTAATCGCTGCAGAATTCATTGTCTTGTCGATAACTGAGTCTGCACACAGTACAGTAATAGCAGTGCCCTGCTGTGATAAAGAGGTAATATTGAGGGCTAAAGGGCGAGAAATGCACTAACCCTGTTCAGAAATCACTTGTGAAATGAGGGGTTTGGAGCTAATGGGCAGTTAGTTTCCTGGTGCTGTGATGCTGTTACAGCTGGAACAGTAAATACGCTTCCAGGATCTTCGAGTGGTCTCAGGACGGAGGTATTTCACTGAATTTTTAGAGTTGGAAGGGACCATAGAGCTCATCCAGTCCAATTCCCCCACCAAAGCAGGATTGCCCAGAGCTAGAGCATGTTACCCAGGACGGCAGCCAGGCGGGGCTTGAAAACCTCCAAAGAAGGGGACTCCACGACCTCCCTGGGCAGCCTCTGCCCTCACCATATGTAAGAAAATGTTTTCTCTTGTGCAGGCACAGACACTTAAAGCACAAACTTCCTTCTCCTGTGCCGTTCTCCATCCTCTCCATCCCAAGGGCTGCTGTAGGCTCTATCCGGTGGACTGTGGCTTAGCCCCTCAGCTTCAGAACAAGAGGCCACAAAACTGGCTAGTGCTGAGACAGAGTGCTGTGTGGAAAGGATTGTAAAAATGCACAAGAACTTCCAAATTTCGGTAACCTCACTAGGTATTGAGGCACTGTGTGTGTCTCTGTCACCGAGTGCTGTGCCCAGTGGTGCCTGGGAGAGAGGCCAGAGCTCTACCTGTGGGAACAACAGACACAGTGAGTGGGTGGTCTCTGCTGCAGGTTCTGGATTCCTGGGACCATGAGAGGGGTCAGGCTCCTGTGCCATCACTAATACGCTGAGTACAGTTTGGGAACCTGCGTTAAGTGTTTTGCCATGGTTTGTCAAGTCCTGTTTGCTGTGTGTTGTGTCCAGGGAGCTCTGCTGCCCAGTGCAGAGACTGGCTTGTTTGTGTTGGTGTCTTGCTGGTGTCCTTGGCAGTTGGCTTTCCAGTGAGTGTGACTGTGGCAGCAATTAATAAATAATATTTCAGCATTTTGGGAGCTCAGGTATATTAGATACACCGTGGTTCAGCTCTTGGCTTGAAAAAAAATAATTGCTTTATTAATTGTTTTGTGCATACAGAAATGATGTTCAGAGGTATAATCATTCCTTGGGAGCATAAACTCACATAGACATTGGCACAGGGAAAAGGTTTGGGGGGGTTCTGTTGTGTAAGTGGTGTTAACCTAGAAATGTTTCCTTATTCCTCTCCTTTTAAGTCTAATTGCATTTTTGTTAACGTTAGTGTTTCAGTAAACATTGGAACCAGCAGGATTTGGAAGATAGGGGGTTATATAGTGCACTGTAAAGGCTGTACCTTTGGGAAATCTAAAGTAAGCAGCCAAATAATCCAGATTCTAATTTAGTGGGTAAAGCGAATGTGTAGTATTTAAAATTACAGTAGATAAGAAGCAATCTGACACCAGAAACAAAGAAGAAACAGCTCAAAGCCCTAATCACCTGATGTTTTTAGTCATTCTGCTCATCTTGGTTTTAAATCCGTACATAAAATAAATTGCTGCAGAGTTTTTAGTGTTATTTTGTGTGATTGCAAAAGAGCAAAATGGGGACTGGATGAAAAGGCTATTAGTGCCTTTTAAAAAAGGGAAGTAACTGCTCTTGTAAAACTGAATATTCAGGTTTAAACTGCAGAATAGAAAGAAAAAAATCTGCCCTGGCTGTGATGCCCTCTGAAGGGTGGTCCCCACACAGCGCCCAGCCGGAGCGGCTCATACAGCCCCCCCTTGGGTATTGCACACTAATTTTCCATCGCTGCTCCGTGTCTGCCAAGAGGTGAATTATCATCACTCTCATTAATGTTACGTGTTCAATTAGACATCCTCAGAGCAGCGGGGCTGCCGTGTGGTCTGTGTCCTAGAGAAAAGGACATCTCAAGAGCAAATATTCTTTCCCCAGCTGAGACCAAGTGTTTCGCTTTTCCTCCTGATCTTCAAATGGGAATCCCACAGTGGGTGATGCTCCCCAAAACATCTCTGGGCAGCAGCAGGGCTCTGGCACAGGAGACATGAGCTCTGTGTGAGTCTGAGTGCCTCACATTTGATGTTCCTTTACTGATGTAAAATTTTTCCTGCTCCTGTGTTTCTGAGCCAACCACCCCACGGAGGAGCCAGCGGTGAATTGTTCTCGTAGCTCTGCATGTCAGAGAGTAAATAGTGGGAGTGAAGGTGTTGGAGTCAAAGGAATAAATAGAGACTCCCTTCCCATAGTGACACTGAGCTGACAGGTCTGATTTAGAAACAATCAAGAAAATGCTTCTCTCAAATTCAAGTTAAAGGATTAGCTTTTTTTTGCCTGAATAGGTACAGAAGTTAGAAGGGGCTGAATGTGGAGGTTCGGTGTCACTAGAGAAGAAGACACTCTCTAAGCAGAGGTTTGCCAGGGCAAGAATTGTGTTGGTTGGTTTGTGTTTAAGAAAAGGCAGGAGCAGTCCAGTGTTTCCATCACAGCAGCTCTGTCTCTGTATAATTACGTTAGCCGATGACCTTGTCTTTTCCACATAGGGACTGGTGCCTTGTCCCTGTCTTTTTGTGTGCCTCAAAAGACACAGTGTCTCACATAGACCAGTGAGGCAAACCCCCCCAGAGCCCGGATCCCTCCTTGGGGTGCTGTCAGGCTCCAGGTCCCCCTTCTTCAGCTCCTGTAAGGAGTGGGTGTCCCACAGGGCAGGACAGAGATCATGACCTGATGTCATCTTCCCTGCAGCTCGGATGTGAACAAACTTCTCTTGCTCAGGTCCTGGTTTTCATAGACCTTTAGAGGAGCCTAATTGTCCTGGAGGTGTTGGGTAGGATTGCCTCATTAGGAAAGCATGGGAGAGGAAAGGCTGGGCACAGTGTCAGGCACTCGTTCCCCTTCTGAAACAATATTGAGTGTGTCATTCTTGCCACACGTACCTGAGTGCATGGTGAAAGCCTTCGTACAGCCCTGGAGAACCCCTCCCACAGGCATGTGTGAAGGGCTGGGTTTGTCCATAAGGAGTGTTTGCTCTGGTGTGCAGGACCCAGCAGACAGCAGGGAGACCTGCAGAGCAGAGCCTGCTGAGGGTAAAACCATACCCGAGATCTGAAGTGAATCATCCGAAATTGGTAAATTCTTTTCTTTTGCCTGTGCTGTTCTCATGGCTAGAGCGATATGTTTGCCCCAGCAGATTAGCAAAGCAGAAGCTCTTCAAGAAATAGGTAGTCTGCTTTAAAAAAACAACACAGCCCAATTTGAAAGGTGTCAAACACACTGGTTCCTGGGAGCAGATGCCTAAGGAGTGGGTACAAACCTGGCTCGGGAGATCACCTGCATCCATTTTCCACCCCCAAAATACTAGTATTTCCAAACATCCTGTGCCAGAGGGTCTGGCTACTCCTCAGTTCTATGAATGTTGCTTGAAATATTATATCTGGCTTTACCTCATTTCCCTCAGTAAGTACAGAATGTGTATTCCCATCAACTCTTGGTGTGTGGCTAAAGTGAGTGCAGAGTAAGTGTTGGTGTTGACTTTTAAGAGTGTATTTCATATTTTGTTTTGTATTTTTCTTTGGACCTGCAGGTTCCCCTGGAAAACAAGCGGATAACTCAGCCAGCAATCAAGGAAATAATGTAGGGAACCCAAACAAGGCTGGAAAACTGAGCCACGCTTTTAGAGACCCCCGGCCAGGGAGGAAAACTGCAGAGGGACAAGTGACAAAGGGTGGTGATGAGTCAGAGAGTGATTTTGAGTCTGATCCTCCTTCTCCCAAGAGCAGCGAGGAAGAAGAAGAACAGGAGGATGAAGAAGTCTTGCAAGGAGAGAATGGAGACTTCAATGATGACAATGACACGGAACCAGAGAATTTAGGCCACCGACCTCTCCTCATGGACTCTGAGGAAGAGGTGGAGGAAGAAGAGGAAGAAAAGCAAAGTTCTGACTCTGATTCTGATCGTACCAAGCAAAAACCTGTGGATGGGCTCCTGAGCAGTAGGTTCAGAGATGGCATGGGCAGCAGTGACATCAAAGAGTCCAGTTCACTGCATCTGTCCTTGTCCGAGGCGCCAAGTGCTGTAACCAAGGAAAGCCCTGGCCAAGAATTTGATGTGTTTGGGGCAGTGCCCTTTTTCACTCTGCAGCCTCAGGCAAGAGAGAAGACGGACAAAGATGTCTCTTCTCAGGTGGCTTTTCCCGGCCTGAACCAAGAGCAGGATGACTTTGATGTATTCACAAAAGCCCCCTTCAGCAAAAAGGTGTCTCAGCCAGATGGCCAGGTGTCGGGCACCGAGGCTCTGCTGTCCCCCACCTCTCCACGGAGCGTTGATATTTTTGGCTGCACCCCATTTCAGCCTTCCCTACTCCCCAAGACCGGTGGGAGCAAAGAGGACCTGTTTGGGCTGGTTCCTTTTGAAGAGATCACGGGGAGTCAGCAGCAGAAGGTGAAGCAGCAGCGTAACCTGCAGAAACTTTCTTCCCGCCAGAGGCGCATGAAACAGGAGGTCTCCAAGAGCAACGGGAAGCGGCACCACGGCACCCCCACCACCACGAAGAAGGGCTTGAAACCCAGCTACCGCACCCCTGAGAGGGCCCGCAGGCACAAGAAAGCGGGCCGCAGGGACTCCCAGAGCAGCAACGAGTTCCTGACTATCTCGGACTCCAAAGAGAACATCAGCGTGGGGTTGACGGACAGCAAAGACCGAGCCAACCCTCTGCAGACGGACGAGAGTCTGCTGGATCCTTTCGGAGCCAAACCCTTCCACCCGCCAGACCTGGTGCGGCACCCCCAGCACCAAGGCTTCGGTGACGGCCGCGGGGACCACGGCACGGTGGTAGTGGCTGGTAGACCCAGGCAGAGCTCCTTGCACGGGGCCATTCACGGCGGTGACGGGCTGAAAACCGATGACTTTGGTGCGGTGCCCTTCACCGAACTGGTTGTGCAGAGGGCACAGAGCCAGCAGCAGCAGGCGCTGGAGTTAGATCCCTTCGGAGCCGCTCCGTTCCCTTCCAAACAGTAAATGCTTCCAGCGGGTTCCCCCCCTCCACCTCTCCGAGTTACTCAATAGAGGTTTTAATTAGTGGAGTAATTTATCTGGTTGAATTGAGAGGGATGTGGGTTGTACAGTTTGCTGGAGTTCCAGAAGGCATGGCCAACTTGAACCATGAAATTCAGAACGATGGCAGATTCTTAGTGGGTTGGGTTTTTTGGGAGAGAAACAGAAAAAGCAAACCAGGAGCATCATTTTGTTATGAGCAATGGCTCCCAGAATGAAGAGAGGAATCAGATGTGAAGGGGTGTCTGTCGCTGACTTTGGGCCCTGGAACGTGCTGTCCTTCTGCACTTTTGCGTGGCCTTTCCACCCCTCTGGGGTGTGCTGAGATGGAGGGAGGGACGGGCAGAGCCCGTGAAAAGCGCTTTCCGTAGGTACAGGTGGGCTGATGGAACCACTTCGCGTGGTTCTTCGCGTCTCGGCTGCAGTAGACCCAAGAACCAAAATGTACTAATATCCAGATCGAGCTACTGGAAATAGCTGAGTCTTTGCTTCCTAGGTGAAAACTACCTTTATTAATCATAAAAATAAAGAAGCCAAGTCCTCAAGGGGCTGTGGCCCCGAATCCCAGAGCACGGCTGCGGCTTGGCACCTGGCAGACATCTATGCAGCTGCGGAGGTGAAAGGCAGATATTTTTGTGTGTGTGTGTGCCTAAATGTTCAGGTTTTTTTTTTATTTTTTATTTTTACGGTAAGTGCCATTAATGTACAATTGCGAACTGGAAGTTTAGAGTTAAAAGACGCAGAGAATAGAATGGTTTGTGAGAGGAGCAGCCCGGTGTCGGGCAGTGAAGCAGCAGGGCCGCAGCCGGCGCTGGCAGCGCTTTGGAGAGGGCTCGGGGCCGGGGAGGAGGCTGGTCTGTACCCGGGGAGCGTCTCACAGGAGCTGACTCTGACATGCATGGGATTTGTGTCCGAAAATACCTTTTTTTTTTTTTCTTCCCTCTTGGATTTTTATTGCAGAGAAAACATGCATTCTTTCAAAGCTGTTGGTTTTTAAAACACTAATTTTATGCAATGAACCTAATGTTCTTTTAAGTTCCGATGATTCTGTTGTTGTACTAAGTGTATTTTATAAGAAAGTTGCTAAATGCACTGAGCTTTGCAGAAACTCCTCTGAGGTGGCTGTGCTGGGATCAGTGGGAGCATCTTGCACCACAGACCCCTCCGGGTGGGACCGGCTCCTGCCCCACGGCACCTGGAGACACTGGTGGGGCAAGAGGGGGTGCCCAGTGCCTCCGGGTAACGGGGAGGTGATGGAAAGAGACTCCTTGAGGAGATGATGTCGTTACCACGTGGCAGACATGGTGCTGTGCTGGTGGGAGGGCTCCTCCACTGCCCACAGCGTCTGTGGAGCCGGGGGGGCTCGGGATGCTCCCGGTTGCCTTTTCCATGGCAGTCCCAAAGAGGAGGGGGAAGGAGGTAGTTCCTCTGCTTGTCTCAACTTCATACCCCCTCCACTGGGTGCCAAGGAGTCGACAGTCAAATGTTTATATATGGAGAACATGAGGGTTCCTGGTTGGGTGTGTCCCCCTCACAGTGAAATATTTAGGGTTGTGCTTCCCTTCTGGGCCCCTCCCCCTCCCTCCCTCTCCCCCCCCTCCACTACCTCCCAAAATCAGATTCCTGCTGGTTCCAGGGTCACCCTGAGAGCTGTGAGGTGCGGGTGGATCCCTCACAATACTTGTTGAAAACAACACATGAGAATGGAGTCACTTGGCTCCTTTGGGGGTGGTTTGACAAAAGGCCCCCTCAGCTCCCCGGGAGACCTGAAGCGGGAAGGCAGCTGGTACGGAGCTGTGCACCTGCGTCACCTTCTCTTCTCGGCCTCCTGTCTCCCCGGGGTGGCAGGGGAGTACCCCAGCTGGATAGGGACGCCTGCCTCAGGCTTAGGAGTTAAGCTCTTAGGAGGTGATGAGTAGAAAGGTTTCAGCTCTATTTGCACAGGAGTTTCTTAGGCTTGGTGACCGCTGTTCTCACCCGGGGGCTTTGCGCCAAAGGCTGTCAGAAGCGCACGCCAAGTTTTGTAGCATTTTCTGATACTCAGGTTAATTGTCTCGTCGTCTTTGTTGCTGTTGTTCTTTCTCTGCGCGTGCTCCGGGGCTGCCTGCTGCCTCCTCAACTGCCTGGGTGCCTCCCTGCAGAGCCTTTGGAACAGAACCATACAAGTGGGGCAGGCGGCTGGAAATAAAATGGGACTAAAACCCCAGGTGACTGGCCCCTGGTCTGGGATGTGGCTAGTCCTCACCTGAGCCAGGTGGCCACGGCTGCTGGGGGACGGGCAGGAAGGGCTCTGCTCGGCAGACTTGGGCTGGGCTGAGATATTTAAGGAACTGAAGGCTGGAAGGCAGGGTGTTGGGTTTGTCCGTTCACCCCGGGCTGTCCTGGCGGGGCGGGTGGTTTGGTTCGTGGCAGAGGGTCTGAGGGGGCCGCGTTACAGGGAGGGAGAGGTGACGGGAGGGGCGAGCTATGGGCCAGTGAGATCTGCTGTCTAATGGCCTTAATAAGCCTTGTTCTTCGTGTTCTAGTGCTCAAAAAGGTTTTGAACCTGGTGTCTAAAGTTATTTTATCCTTTCTTGTGACTGAAAGAGATCCGTGTGCCTCACTATGTTGACTTTGCTTGGTACTTACAATTTCTACACAATTCAAGCCAAGTTTGGGTTTGATTTCAGCTAAGATCCACTGTTCAGCAGAGACAAAACATGGTACTGTTTTGCCTTCATTTGTGCGTGTGCCCATGTGTGTGCCTCTCATGGAGAGAGGAGACCTTCATGGAGACCTTCCCCGAGCCCCGGGACAGCCCCTGCTGCGCCAGACACGCACATCCTGCCACTTCCCTTCCAGCCCCACCGGCCACCGGTTGGTACAGCTTTCCTTTCCCCCGTTGAATGAGTGAACCACGGGCCTTTCAGCATCAGCTGCCTGAGAGAGAGCGTGGCAGAAGGTGCTGAGAAGCCCTCAGTGGTTGTGGTCCTTGAGAGGACAATGAGGTGGTGTTTCTCTGCAGACCATCTAACACGAGGAGGGGGCGGCTGCTTCCCCCGACCCGCGGGTACCAGCTTTGAATCCTTGGGGGTGTCCCAGTCAGCAAAACCAAGTACTGTGAAAATACATTGATATATTTGCTACTGTGAGAATAAGAGTTTATCTGGATTTTTTTTATACTATAGGGTGTATTTTTATATATGGAAGGTATATATAAAACATACACGTGCTCGCACACATCATGTATCTCTCGAGTTGCCGTGTTCTCGGTGAGAGCAGCCGCCATCGCTGGCCTGTGGTTTGAGGGAGCAAATCTGAGTGAAAGCTGCAAAAGAATGAAAACTGCCAAGGGTGGCTGCTGGGTTAGTTTTCCGTAGCACTTGTTCTGAAAAGGAGAATCAAGGAAACTGGGTGTTTAGCAAAATCTGTGACTGAGGCATCACCTGATATTAAAGAGCATAAGAACTATTTTAAAATTGCTGGCATTCAGCTTTTAAGTGCACTTTCTTGAACTACACTTCCATTTCTTGTTAGACTTCAAGTTTCTAAAGCTTTTTTGTGTACCACTAAACAGAGAACTTTTAACTTTTTTTTGTGAAACTGATGTATGTCATGAAATTCTTGCAGTTGTTTAAATAAACAAAGGTGATAACAGTGACTTTGCAGATCTCCTTAACCCTGGCGTCCCCAAGTGTTCACCTTTGGGCCTCGGTTTCCTCGCTACGAGCAAAGCCTCTGCTGATGCGTGGCCCTGGCTCCTCTCACCCTTTCAGAATGTTTTAAATTATTTGTATTTGCTGCCCCATCAATCATCTTTTTTTGTGCAACTTGTTAAAAACCTGTTGATCACGCAGTATCTTTAATTCCTTAGGTTCAGTATCACTCTTTAAAGCCTTCCTGCAGAAGGGTTTGGGAGGGACGTGTCCTGGTTCCTGGGCTCTACCTGAAGCTCAGTCCCTTCTCCAAGGCCAAGGTGAGGTGCAGCTCCCAGTGCCACCTCCCAACACTTTGCTCTGCAATTCATGAAAATAACAACATTTTCATGCAACTTGACCCCCTTCTAGCAATTGTTTTCCAGAGCAGTTGGCTCTGGTGCTGCTCTCGCTCTTGGGTGAGCTGAAGTAGGGATGAGAGCGGTGAAGCAGCGAGGGGCTGGATCACCACAGCGCGGCTCAGTCCTGGCTGCTCTTTGGCCAAATGCTCCTTTCGGTCCCGTTTTATTACAGGCAGATCCCTGAGGAAATATGGTTTAACTGGAGGCCTCACCTGAAATGAAAATGAGTAACTGTGGCATTTAATTGTTGCTTTAATTTAGTTCTTAGGTTATGGAGTCCCTTCCACCCGCCCCTGGTTTGACGGCTCGGCAGCAGGTGAGGGGCAGAGGGCCCTGGGCAGTCCCAGGGGCTACTGGTAATAAATGTTGTGATGTGCCCACGGTCAGAGCTTTTCTGCCCGAGACACCTCTGGTCTTTTTTTAAGGCTTTTACAAAAGCCACTAAAAAGTGTTCTGGCTCCAGTTTTTTTGTTGTTTTTGCAGTGTAACTGCTGGCACTGGGTTTCTCAGGCAGTGGAACAAGAGCAGGTTCACAAAACAGAGGTGGGAAAGAGGGAGAAGGTGGGAAATGGGTGTTTCAGCCGGGGCAGAGCCGGGATGAGCCCTTCCTCCTTTCCACAAGGGCCTGGAAACAGAAATGGCCTGAGATCTTAAAATGTGAACGAGGCCCTGCTTGGAAACTAGAGCTTAAAGGGGGGAGGTTGCAAAGCCGAGTTCGGCAGGAGATTCACCTGGAGATGCTCCTCAGAAACGCCTCTAGAGCACTAAATTAGTGGAATATGCAGAGGTAATTCTGAGCAGCACAGCACAAACCCTGCCCTGCCTCTCCCTGCTGGGGCTCGGGACTGAGGGGGTGACATCTGTCCTGCTGCTGTGAGAGAAGCACGAAGTTACTCCAGGCGACCATCAGTGAACTGAAATTTATTTACAGGTTCGGTATGTACAGAGAAGACAGTCATGCAGCTTGATAGTTTGTCAGGGCTGTAGAAATGTACAGCTTTGCAGGCAGTTTCCTCATCCAGTGAAAACCGCTACAGCAGTTAGAGTTTACAGAAAAATACATTAACAGACTATAAATCAGAATGCTTTCAGTACCCAGACACATTCTTCAAAGATTATTGTTCACGTAATACTGGAAACAAGCTTTTATACTTGCAGGTTCCTTGTCAGGCGTCAGTAGTCGTAATTAGTGCACTTGAGACTTGCTTGGCTGTCAAGTTTAAAAAAAAAAAATCAAAAAAATCAGTGTTTGCACTGAAAGGCTCAAAGGTCTGGGAGCTGCATGTTAAATGCAATGTCAGTTCTTGCCACTACTTGTTTCTGGATTTGGAAAAAAACCCAAAACACCCAAAGCACCCACAGAACTAAAGAGGCAGTCAGGGTTATCCAACACACCAAAGAAGTTGGTGTCCTGCCTTCTCCACCTGGTGAGTGTCCCGGTGCCCAGAGTACTTCTCCACGGTTATTCCACATCTCCTGGGCATCCCCTGCCCTGCTGAGGAAGCTGAATCCCAACTCCGAGCGGGAAGGGGACACAGCGCTGAGGCCCCCAGTCCATGAAGGGCTCTTCGTGCTTCACACCCGTCTCTTCCTCAGCCTCAGGTGGAAGAGAACCCGTTTGAAGTCAGCCGAGCCCCCGCGGTGAGCCCTACGCGGGCTGCGGTGGGACCATCCCCAGGCCGGAGGGAAGCTGCTGGGAGCTGTGAAGGCCACGCTGCAGGTGAGGTGGGGAGCTGAGGGGAGCTGTGGGGAGGGCAGCTCGGGTGATTTATAATCCCAGGACAGGCCGTTTCTGCCTCTAGTCACAGCAGAAAGGATGGGGGGATCTCTGCCTCCTGGCACTGATGCCACCGTGTCCCACAGCAGCTCTGTCTGGGATTAGGTCATAACAGCATCTTGGGGCAAGCAGAGGCCAAACGGCTGCTCTGGCCCAATGTCCATCTCCAAAGGGCTAACATTGACTAATGCTTCATTGTGCGGAGCAGCAGTGTTTGCTGCTCAGCTGAACTGTGAACACAGGCACAGCTGCTACACAAAACCTCCTTTAAAATGCTGATTCTAATCCCCAAACCCCACGAAATTCCAATCCCGTTTGAAAAACCCATTGAGTTTATCACACTGCGCTACAGCGATCTTATGTCTCGCCACTGCTGGGTTTAGAAGAGATGGTTTCATGGCAGATTCTAAAACTCAAGGCACCCCTTTTTACTGTGCCAAGTTTACGGCAATAACTCAGTGGAGTTTATGGCAATAAGTCGCTCTCGGTACCAAAGTCTGGAACAACAGAGCACCTGCTACAAGGCCACGGGCCAGTGATTCGAGCCCCCGGCAGGTTCACTGCTCGGGGTGTGTTACTTCATCCTGTTAAACAAGGATAACTTAAAAATAATCTCAGCAACTCTACTGATTGCAAGGCAGTAACAAACATGAACACGCTGGCTTAGGGCTACTCCTGAAACGCTTCAGAGTACTAACTCCCAATTACCAGGGGGATCTAGAGAAATTTCTTGAAGTAATGGCACTACCCACGTTGGGAAAGGCAATTTTTAAGCTCTGAAACGAATATTCAGCGATGGCAGATGATGTGATCTTCAAGAAAAAGGTAAAGAGCTTGTCCAGAACAGTACAGAGTCTGCTGAATTCAGTTTTATCCGTTACCGCACCGATGCTGAAGCGAAAACGTGTTGTTCAGACAAAGGCCCCAGAGGAAGCACCACTCGCTGTGATGGGGATCCCAGAGCAGGTCCCCAACTCACCACGGTTTTACCAGGAGCTGTTTCTTGATGACGTGCTTGAACAAAACCCGAAAGCCTGGGACATGGGCCCCTTTGCTGAGGAAGGGTAATTACTTCTGTCGGTGGTGTTAACCAAGCCACAAAAATACTGCTGTGGTCCCAATGCTGAGTTTTCCAGCCCACCTTTCATCACCTCGCTCCAGGAAGACCCGAGTGGTTCTTGATGGCAGAGGAGGAACTGAACGTCGGCTCCAGGGCAGCGCGGTTGGGTTTTCAGATCTCCTCACGATGCATCGTCCCGCAAGCGGGTAACAGTCCACAAGCCAGAAAAGGAACTGCCTCAGCCCTGAACTTCAGAGCTCAGCTCGTCAGGCAAGGTCCAGACCTGCAAAGTCAGGCATTGCATCGCAGCGCCTCTGAAATACAGGAGGAAAACAGGTTTAGTCACTTACTATTGCAGGTGCAGTCCTCAACTCTTACCTGATTTCCAAAAAATGCAGATCAAGGCTTAGGAGGCTGATAACCTGCCAAAAGCCTGAGGATGACTAGATGATCTTAAAAGGTCCCTTCCAACCTAGGTGATTCTGTGAAAAGGCTACTTGGGAACAGCTACTACTGACTATTGGAATTGTGAACTAGAGCCAGATCCAGACTCTGCCCAAGGGCACCGCAGGCTCAGGAGCCTCGTGGGGGAGCAGCTCAGAGACACAAAGCCTGCCACCAAAGTAACTCCTCTTTCATTTATGGGCAAGTGTTAGCCCAGCCAGCACTGGCCTGGGGGAAGGTAATCAGGGAAGCTGACTGCAACTTGTGGCAAGTTAAAAGCAGGATGGTTTAACCCAACACCTGTGAGGTATCGTGGTCCCAGGCGTGCAAGAGCTGCCCCACCTCCTCTCAAAGGTCCATGCTGTACTCGGGACAGGGCCTGCTGTGTCGGTATTGCATGATGTACACTGTGGACTGGTGCCACCAGTACAGCATCACCACTGCGAGGACGTGCCACACTTGGTGGCTCGAGCCGAGGTAGTTCAACTGTCCTGTGGGGAAGCAAAAGGGCGAGTGGTTAAATTGCTAAATTCAGCGATAATTTAAACAATACAATTAGCAATCAGTCCCCTCCATGGCTCAGCTCTGCACCCCACTCGTGGGGAGGCACTGGAAGTTCTTTAACGAACTTAATCAGGTGGTGTCTGCCTTCTTTTGGTGCAAATACATGCAATATTTTACTCCACATGAGAACACTTCACGTAGAACACGGTCAACCTGTTCTCTCAGAGCAAGGACTGTGACACTGCAGGAAGCTTAACTGCAGGAAAAACACCCAGAAGAGAATTTCCTACCTGGGAAGTATCTTTCTGGAACTTTGGAAATATAGAAGAGAAAAGCTACAGCAGCGATGAAGTACATGACAATTACACGTGGAGCAAACTCCTGCAAAAGAAAAGGAAGCTCTTCTATTCTGTTAGAGGGCAAAACCAGGAAAAAAGTCTCTAAAGATAAAAAAGAAAAAGGCATGACGAAACTAAGTGTTACTTCAACGCCCATGTTACATGGGGGTAAAATCTAACAGGGAAGCAAATGCCAAAGTGGGAAGCAACTCATTTTATCACCCCCTCTTGGCTTCAGCACCCAAGTGCTCAGTGTTCCTGAGCAGTGAGATCTGCCAGGACAGGGATGTCTTCCAGTGCACGGAGGGCACACAAATGGCCAGGGAAAGTGAGAAGGACAGCCTCAGTGCAAGATCTCTTTTAGTGGCTGGGACTGCAGGTGCTAGAACCCAAGGCCAAAGGAGCACTACCTGCTGGATGGTCCACAATCAAGCAACCCATTCACAAGTCGCTTTCTGTTTTCCTTAACAGAAAGTTTTGTTACCAGAAGCGGGGTCTTTTTCTGAAACAAAATGCGTACCAGAGCTGCTAGGGCAGGAGAAACTACATGGGGGGACAACTACTCTTCATCTGATCTTTACAAGGCCCATTTTACTTGCCTTGTCTAAAGACTACGTGTATGCCCAAGTGTTGCTCTTCCCCACTCAGCAGCAGCTCAGACTGGGCTAAGCCATCACCCCAGGTGACAGTTCCCCAGCTGGGCCAGTCTCAGAACACACAGTCACTGCTCACTGTCACTTTCCTTTTCATAGGAAACATTTTCTTCAGCACATTTAGGGGCCTGGGTAATTGCAAGGATTTCTGGGGCGTCCTTCACTGTCTTTAGCTGTACTGTGCCGCTTCTTTTTCAGAGCGTAACTCCAAGTGGTAAAACAAGAACAAGAAAATAGTTCAGTAACTTTTTGGTGATGGTAAGTAAGGGTTGTGTAGGAGACAGAGGGCTGAGTAGGCAAATACAGAGTTTTGCTGCCAACCCAGGGAACAGAAGAGGAAGCAAATAATCACCCCGTGAGTGTCTTCTGGCTCCCCTCTCTCCGGGGCTGCGGAGGCGGATGGCCCAGAGCGCTCTGCGCAGCGCCCTGACAGGTTCCCATTCCCGTTCCCGTTCCGCAGCTGACTCAGCAATTCCCTCCTCTCCCTCGCCCTGGGGGGAGCCAGGGTGCGGCCCACCCACACAGCCCTCGGGCAGGTCTGCTCGCTCCCACTCGTACCCAGTTTGCCTTCTCAGGCCGTGGTTTTGCACCAGGAAAGCAGATTTAATCTGCTCAGCCTCTGTCCTGCTTCTCAGCGAAGGGCTGAGAGTTTGCGTTCAGATCGTATAATTCGAAAGAAATTCTGTGCTTCCAGAAGTTTTAATTACCTCTGCTTCCCCTTCGTTTCCCGAAGTGTAAGAGGACTGAAGGAAGAGGGCAAGTGAAAAGCTGACAGGGAATCTTATTGCCTTCTTTTTTTCCTTTTACCTGTACAATAGATGCACCGATGCCACCGTTGATCCAAACCCAGTGGATGGTGGGAATAATTCCATATCCAGACACTGAGCAAAAGATGATGGAGCGCAGTCTGTGCCACTGTTGCGTGAGGTAACTGGGATGAATCTGAGCAAAAAACACTGCCAAGATCATTGCCAGCACAGTGATTAAATATACCTGACGCCAGTACTGAGAAAAAAAGAAACAAAAGCAAGTTTGTAAAGGAAACGTGAAAGGAAAATCTGGGTAGGAAGTTTATGTTACTAAAGGTCATGATGTGTCAATTCTCTTGTACCATGTGGTTTGAATGAAGGAATTTGTATCTATCAGCTGACAGTGAGGAAAGGGGCTCTATCCCTCAGGCTCACCTGGTAGAAACACCCTTTACCCCAAGCAGTGCCTTCACCAAACCATTTTAAATACGCTCTGCCCGAGCTGAGCCCGTTCCACTCCCAGATGGCTGCGTCCCCGCGGGCGGGGAAGTAAATCCAGGACTCTGGCCTGTCCTCTCTTAGATTAAGGTAAAATAAACCCGATTCTGCCTCACGCAGGCCACCCAGTGGGAAACGATGTTTAAACTACTGGTGATGGGGACACATCCCATAATCTGCCTCACGCATCTGACCCGCAAAGTCTCCCTGCCTTCGTATAGACTGAAACATTGTCTTGAAGCTTGTGTGTGTGACGGCCCGAAGGGCTGATCTCGATTTGGCTGTCACTCCAACACACACAGTTCTGCTCCCGTCAGAGGAAGGTGGCTCCTGACTAATGTTCTGCTCGGATGCCCTGCCACGCTCCCCCATCCTGGGCCACGGAGGTGATGACAGGAGACCTCGGGGACCGAGCGCTTCCAACTTACGTTGTTACAGTAAAAGGCATAGAAGACGCCCGAGACGTAGCAGCCCAGGATGCCGATGGAAATTCCCGCATAATCCAGCGCCATCCATCGGCGGCTGGTCTTCTCCGAGCGGTGGCAGCAGAAGAGGTGGTACCCTACCGAGCAGAGCATGCAGACCTACACAAACATTCAAACGAGGAGGCGTTAATTTCTTAAAAATTAACGGGGAGCATCGCAGGCTTAAACTCTGCAGAAGCTCAGAGCGCGCTATTGACCTGTTGGGTGTTTTGCAGCACAGCTTGGTGGAGGCAATTACCATTCCTGCCAGTAATCAACAGCCACCTAACACAAGCTCTGGCAGATGGAAGAAGGAACAGAAAACTTGCTAACCCCAAACTGCACAGCTAAAAAAAGATCAGGAGGCCAACAGAGGAGCCAGCACGTGAGGGAGCAGGGCCACGTCTGCACGAGTACAGTGGGACGATGAATTCTGCTCGGCCAAACTGCTGCAAGCAGAAACCAAAGCCCAGTCCGCCTTGACTGCCCAGCACCCCCAGTACTGAGGGAGCACAGGAGAAGTTAAACTCGATGCACAGGCCACTGGGCTGGCACCTCATCTTTTCCCTGAAAAATGTTTTTCGTATTTCTCTGCAGCCCTCAGCAGGAGTAGGAAAGAGCACAACAGCAGCACTTCCCAAGCCAACAAAGGAGTTTTCCCTGCTTCTGGCTGTGCAAAGGCACCCTGTACTCTCCAGGGAATATGAACAGTTCTCTTCAGAGTCACCCTGTCAAACCTTCTGCTTTTTTAGGGGTAGCATACTGCACAGGAGCTTCAGCAGTCAAACTGAAGTCTGCTGTTGAGAACAGAATTAATCTGACACAGACAGTAGAGAGGTAGAACACAAGCCCTATTGCTGTTCCAGACCAGCATCTCACATCGTGGTGGGTGACCCTCTCCAGCAGGGTAACTGGTGCAGCCTGGGAGTCACCAGTAGTGGGACACTACGGAACCCTAGCGCCCAGCCTTAGCTGAATCTGAAGAACAATTTAGTTGTTTTCCACAGACTCTCTCCTACACCAGCCACACTCAGCCCTCCCTGCTTTATTGCAGGTACTAAACAGCTCAAAATCAACGTAACTGCCGAGCTTGCCAGTTACCTTTAAAAGCAATGCCACCTGAAACATGCTGTCCCAGGCCTGGCCTGCGTTTGGCAGTCCTGCTCCACGACGTGTGTGGGAGCTCCGGGAGGGGGATTCATTGCCCTCCCTCCCAGAGAAGGGGCTCCCTAAGCGAGCCCCCCAGCCCGCGCTGGCTCGGGCAGCCGCGCCCTACCTGGAAGCAGAAGAGGCAGACGGAGCAGATGACAAAGTCCTCCCGGGAGGCGCCGGCAGCCGGCAGGACGGCTGTCAGGTCGTAGATGCCCAGGGTGAAGAAGAGGACGAATCCGAGCAGGTGGCTCCAGATGTTGACGGTCTCGTTGGAGAGGATGAAGAGGCTGCGAGGAGAGACAAGGAGGAGCGGTGAGGGGGGGGGCCGGGCACGGGGCGCCATGGCGGCGGGGCTGCCCTCACCTCTTGAGGCAGAGGCGGGAGGGCAGGTAGGCCCGGTAGCCGTCGGTGATGTAGGGATTGTCCTTCAGGAAGAGGGGGATCTGCTCGTAGGTGTAGAGGCGGATGCCGCGGGGCACCAGCACCGGCCAATACTGGTACCCGCCCAGCTCGATGTAGTGGGCGCTCCGCAGCAGCTTCTGGTGCATCCTGCCCGCCGCGCCGCCTCACCGCACCGCCGCCGCATCGGCCCGGCCCGCCCCGCGCCTCCTCCTCCCGCCTCACGGGCCACCGCCCGCCGCCATCCCGCGCCTCCGCCCGGCCCGGCCCGGCCTGCCGCCTCCGGGACCGGCCCTGAGGGAGGGGACGGGGACGGGAGCGACGGCGGCGCCCAGAGATGACGTCAGGATGCGGCGGCGCCTGCGCGTGGCCAGCAGCGCGTGAGACCGGTCGGCGCCGCGAGGGGGCGCTGCTTCCCGCCGTCCGCCTCCCCTCAGCGGCCCCGGGCACACACCGCCCGGAACGGCCCGGGAGCACCCTCGGGGGGCGGGCGAGGCGCTGGCGGGGGCGGTTCTGGAGACCTCCCGAGGGAAACCCGGCTCACGACGCGGGGATTCCGAGTGCGGGGTGCAAAGCCGGAGCTGTTGGTGGGATGTCCCGAGAGCCCCGAAGTGCGGGAGCTGAGGGAACGGGGCACGTTCGTTTGGAGAAGAGGCTGCGGGGAGACCTCATTGCGCTCTACGGCTCCCTGAAAGGAGGGTGTAGAGAGGCGAGGGTTGGGCACTGGAACAGCCTGTCCAGGGAGGTGGCGGAGTTAAGTACCATCCCTGAAGGTACTTAAGAAACATGTAGACGTGGCACTCCAGGGCATGCTCTAGTGCCCGAGATTGTTTTTTGGGTTTGTTTTGGTTCTTTTTTTTGTGGTTGGACTCGACAACCTCAAAGGTCTTAATTGAATATGCTGAGGGGCCTGGAGCATCTCTCTGCTGAGAAAAGGCTGAGGACTTGGGTCTTTTTAGTCTGGAGAAGAGAAGGCTGAGGGGGGATCTGATCAATGCCTATAAATACTTCACGGGTGGGTGTCACGAGGATGGGGCTGGTCTTTTTTCGGTGGTGTCCAGTGACAGGAAATGGGCACAAACTTGAACATAAAAAGCTCCACCTAAATGTGAGGAGGTACTTCCTTCCTGTGAGGGTGTCAGAGCCCTGGCAGAGGCTGCCCCGAGAGGTGGCGGAGTCTCCTTCTCTGGAGACATTCAGAACCCATCTGGACACCTTCCTGTGGGACCTACTCTGGGTGGCTCTGCTTTGGCAGGTGGGTTGGACTAGATGATCTCCAGGGATCCCTTCCAACCACATGTGATTCTGTGAAAGATCTCTTCCAACCATGAAGATCCTGTGATTCTGTGGGTGGAAGTGGTGCAAAATGCATCACTTCTGGGTGGACTTCCACAGGGGCTGGGCTAATTTACCAGTTACTGCTCCCCTAACTTAAAATATATAGTAAGATGTTACCTTCCTGCCACAGCAGAGAATTTTGTCTTAAATTTAAATGGTGCTCATCTCTGAGAAACTTTTTAGGAATATTTAGAAAAGTTTCCTTTTTAAGAAACTTTGGGAAAGATGGCTATTTCCGTCAGGTAGACCTGAACAACACAGACCTTTCTGGAATAGAGGCCAGAAGCAGATGTGTGAAGTGAAAACATGCTGAGAGTTATCATTACCTGTGGGAGTTGTTCTGGAACCTTCTGAGAGCAATCCCTGGTTAATTGAGGTAACAATCATAGAATGGTTTGGGTTGGAAGGGACCTTAAAGATCATCGAGTTCCAACCCCCCTGCCCAGGGCAGGGACACCTTCCACCAGACCAGGTTGCTCCAAGCCCCATCCAGCCTGGCCTTGAACCCCTCCAGGGATGGGGCATCTACAGCTTCTCCAGGCAACCTGTTCCAGTGTCTCACCATCCTCACAGGAAAGAATTTCTGGTGTCTAATCTAAATCTCCCCTCTTCCAATTTGAAACCATTACCTCTGTGTACTCTGTGAAGTATAAAAAAAAAGATTACATGGCAAAGAAGATGACTCTTCTAAAAGATTTGCTTTATCTAAATAAGACAAGTTGTGGTTGCTTGCCAGTTGCTTTTAGATTTTTTTTTTCCTGATTTAAAAAAAAAAAAAGGGAGAAAGAAATTATTCACTAGGTATCATCTGGTTCTCGTTTTCAATTAAGTGTGCTGAATGGTAATCCTCATTCACCTGCCCCTCCAGGAACGTGCCCTGCAGAATTCCTCGAAGGTCTTTTGTCTCCTGAAACAAAAGGTGAGGGTGTTCCTCCAGGATGGTGTAAGGACTTTCCCACGGCAGAGAGATCTGTACTGTGAGGTACAAGAGGCAGGGTGATGGATGTTGGAAATGGAGAATGACAGTAAAAGCAGGTGTTCAAATCCTAGATATAACCAGCTGTGCTACATCACCCCCAGATTTCCCCATCACACCATTTGGTTGCCCAAGTTAAGTTGGATTTTTTTGTCTTAAATATCTCTCCTAATCAATCATTCACTGAGATTTCTTAATGCCAGTGCTCTGAAAGCTGAATCCCTCCTGCCTCCCCAGTCAGAGACTGCTGACAGTTTCTCATGCCCTCTCCCTCCTTCTCAGCTGTTCTCCATGCCTGGGACATTTTTCTCCTGCCTGTGTACCACAGGATTTTTGAGAGTTACCTAGAGGAATTGTGTTCATAGTAATAATTCAGCAGGCTTAGCTTCAGGAAACTGCCCTGTGTTCTTACCTTTCCAAGCATATCTCTGAACATATCTCTGAATGGTTCATTCCTGTTTTGCTTACTTTCTCTCTTCCTTTTCATGGGGCTTCCCTGTCTCTCTTTTTTCCCTCCACCCGAATACACTACTAATGAAATTAAGAAGAAAGATTTAGAAAAGATACACAGGGAAAATGCCTTCTGAAAGCAGCTCCCTGGACATCGTTCTTTTGATGGGAGGGGAGAGAGAGGGCTCATGCTGCTGGCCATATTTAGGATGGACACAGGATGCAGAGGAGGTGCACAGGGAAGCACGGTGTGTGTGACAAACTCCTTGAGGAGTGCAGTGCTGAGAGGAGGAGGTTGGCTGATGCTCGGGAGGTGGCTCGGTGAGTCTCACACGTGACAGGGTCGCAGGGGGACTGAGGATGCAGAGACCAGAGTTTCCCAGAAACAAAATGTTAGGAGGCTGCAAGGGTCTTATCTGGTAGCTTGCTCAAAAGGGAAATAATTTATAGGCTCTCAGTGTTCCTTTTCTGTGGTGGAATAACAGTTCCCTTTCCATCTGACCTATATCAGCTGTGCTAAAAATAGGGAACTGCCCTGTTTTGGTCAACCTGGCGCCCTTGGACAGTAAAATCTCTGAACTAGCAGGACCAATCTAACAAGAATGGTATCTACACGGGGGCAATCTTTTTTCCTAACAAGCGTCCTACTGGCTTTTTTTCTTTGCAGCACTTGGTTGGAGAGGGAGGGAGATAATATATGTTTATGCAGACACATGCACTTAAAGGAATAAGAATAAGAATATAGCTGCCGTGCTAATTCGGGTGAGTGAACACTGCCCGTTCCGAGGAGCCTCTCCCTGCCGCGGTGAAACCGAGCTGGGGAGGGGGCGTTCCTCCAGCTCCTGCTGATAAATGAGGGGATTCAGCGCTCGCTCACTCGGGTGGTGACTCACTTTCGTCAAGCCAAATGCTGCTTAGAAAGTTGCTACCAAGTTAAAACCGTAATTAGTCTTAATTGTCCATTGAATCATTAGCTCACTGAGAACATTATACCTGGAAAAAACACTTTGTTTCCACGCCCTGTGCAATTTAAATGGAATCCCAAGTGCTTCAAAGAGTTCAGTCAGAAGGAATCGGAGCCGACAGCACTTTTTTTTTTTAATAAAAGAAGCTTTAATTGGCTGTTAAGTTAAAGCTTTGAAGCTTTGATAGCAGAAGTGTTATAGGTTAAATTAATAGCGAAAATTGAGAAACAATTAGGGCAGCTTTAAATTAATTACTTACACTATTTATTTTGAGCTTATTGAACAATTGTGTTGTATGCGTAAGTGATTGAAATTAGCCATCTGTGCAAGATAGCTTTGACCTAAATTGACCTTCTTGGGTAAGTAAGTAGCTTGCCCTAATTCCTATACTGTATCCCTAATTTTACTGGCAGATAAGCTTAATTGGGAGTAAAGATGAATGTGCCTGCGAGGTTCCTTACTTTTCTGTTGAAACTGAAATCCCCTCTGCAGACAAAGGTGGGGAAGGTTTTCTGGGGAGATCACAAATGAGCCCAACGGCTTCTTGTTAACCCTGACTGTGCCCTGCTGAGTTCTGCTCCCCTGTGGGCAGCAGCCTACCTGTACCGTGCCCTGTTTAGGTGCACAAAATACAGCCCCATAATCACTGTTTACCCGCTTTTTTGGGGAACACCTAGGGAAGAGCAGCAAGTTTATTTGTACTATACGGTATCAGATCTCCAGTAACGACAGGATCTTTTTATTTTTATGCCCTCTCTATTCAACTGGCTTTTTCAAGGAGCAGGAGGGGACAAATGACTTAGAAAAAGAATTATCCAAGCAAAATATCTCAACTACTTATGACAAAGCGGGAGCAAAAAAAAAAAAAAAAGTTGTTACATTTCAAAACTGAAAGGGTGGAAATATTCTTGGTGTTGATTTTTAAGGCATTGAAACACTTTTTCCCCCGTAGTTTCCCTATTTCTGGCAGACCTGCCCCAGCACTGCTGCAGTTGGACCAGAAGAGGCTCAGTATGGCAGGTGGGTGATAAGAGGATCCCAGGCAGTTGGGGGGGTGGGTGACTCCCCAGAGGCAAGAGCACGCCTGTCCCCTTCGAGCTCCCTGTCCCCTTCGAGCTCCCTGTCCCCTTCGAGCTCCCTGTCCCCGTGCTCATGCTTGGCTCTCCCTCCAGGTGTCAGTCTGGCACTGTGCTATCGCCCAGGTTCCTGCGCCCAGGAGCTGGGTGTCCTCCCCAGCTCCAGGAGATGCTTCTTTGCCCACTTTGGAATTAAGGAAGGACAGACAGGCTGATGTGGGTTCTCATCCTGGCAGTGCTGTTTCCTGCAGACCTGTAGCTCGTCAGGTCAGTGCTAATATTCCTGCAGTAGCTGTGACTCTTTGTTTGATCCTTCTGGCAAAACACCTCCTCCTGATTTTAGTTTGTGCCGTTCTGGCTTTTCAAATGTTTGTTGCACCCAAAGAAATGGGAGGTGCCCTGGGACTCCTTTTCCCACGGTTGGAATCTGCTGGCATGGGAGAATTCGTCTAGCACAGCGTTTTCCAGGAAAAAAAATAGTTTAGTACCCGTGAATGAAATCTGTCATCAGACTGACCTCAGTTGAGAAAATACGTTTGAGAATGTTGGTATTGCATGTCTCCTTTTGCTTCGTGCTCACAGCTGGGTCAGGGTACAGCTCAGTTTTTCTTTGTCTGTGATTAACAACAACCATGTTTTCCCTGGGGATGGGAAGGAGTTGTATTTCAGAGTACTGCATTCAGGAGTATGTTTCAATGCAAAGCCTGTGAATAAAATATAGGCATCTGTGTATGACCATAGAGACCACGTACTTATTTATGTGCATAAAGCACTTTTGGTTCCGTATCAACGTGCAAAGAGAGCTTGTAAAGGGCCACGTATAGAATACACGTTTACTGGCAGTTACCTCAGGAGGTAAGAGATTTTTAAAGCCCTGTGTCATGTAAAACGGGTCCTGTCTCATCCTTTCTTGGAAGTAACCAAAGCATCTGTGAAATTAGCTACTGGATTTTGATATGTGGTAGAGTTGCACGTAAGAAAATAAGGTTCATAGTTTTGGGGAAGTCAGAGTCTCCGAAGGAGCGTGTGTGTGCAAGAATAGAAATCCTGGGACACCTCCGATACACGGATTCCTTTCATGGGAAAGCATTAGGAACACCACTACCGTGTGTTTGATAATTAGAGTGACCTTAATACTAAGCAAGCTTGATTTCAAGGCCCTCTTTCCTGCAGATCCATCTTTCTTCCTTGCGCTGTCCCCTCTGGGGTTCCTGTGGTGAGGTTCTCGGTGGTTTCCTGTGGTGCTCCTCAGCACAGAGCCTGAGCGGCTTCCAGGAGAGCCCGGAACAGAACGCCTGACATCTGCCGTGGGGGGGCTCAGCCTCTCTCTCCTCCTCCCCGTGGAGAGATGCATGTGTGATGTGTGCAGTCGAGTGACTTGTTTTGGTAGGGCTCTTCCTTTTTTTTTTTTTTTTTTTTGGCGTTTTTGTTTTCTGATTCAATCCCTTTGGCTTTCAGCTCCGGCTTCTGAATCTCAGCATCTGTCAGTGGTGCGATAAATTCTCTTTGGTGATAAGAGAACAGCTGCCAATAGCAAGAGCAAGGATGGCATTTGGGCTTTTTCCTGCCGCGCGTGAGCTTACAGTCAGCAAACCCTCACTGTGCACACAATGGAAGAAGGCACCTCTTCTGCCCAGCCTACTATTTTTTTTTCCCAATTTAGCAGCATCTTTTCCCTCCGTATTAAGCAGACGCACATGAACAATTGTGCAGCATAATAGAGCCCTGAACCTAAAGAACTGGAATTAATTGACAAATGGCTTTTTTCTGGATAGTTTCTGAAGGTGAAAGTGGTGAGAGGACAATAAAGGAATTTTTTTGAGAAACTGGGGGATTTTCAGGGAAAGAAAGAAGCTGTTTGGAAAGCTACTTAAGCATGTGGGGTGATGTTTCCTAGCACAACAACCTGCTCCCGATGAGATTGGTAGGGACAAAAAAGAACTCCTTTCTGCGTAGTCGGAGTTTTTGGAGTTTGGTTTGGGTTGTATTTGGAGTTTTTTTCATATGTAAAGGTTTCTCTAACTCCAGGTTGCCTATAAAATTTTATCACACCTGGAATTCATGCCAGGACAGAAGGCATTTCAAGACAAGCTATTTTGACCACAGAGTTTTTTGTTTCTGGAGTTGTGGTGAGTTTATTTGATTTATTTATAATGAGGGTGAAACTCTAGGAATTATGGACAGCTTTGGTCGATACGGTAATTTCACTCTTGGACAACTGTGTGTGTTCCTGACTTTGCTAAAGTCCATTCCTGTGCAGGTCTGAGTCTCCCCTCACCTGGTCAAAGTCTGACAGCAAATTTCCCAAAAGGGGATCATGTTTTTAAGACACTGTTAAAAGTCAAAATAGCCTTTCTGTAAAGTAGTCCTACTTTATAGGATTTGTTGTGCTTTATAGGATTGTAATTTCTTGAGTAGCTTCTCAACAGAGCATGAGAGAGCAGAGAGGGTGGATTTTCAGTGGTGTTTAAGCATGTTTAGAGCTGTGTGGACACCCAGAATGATTTCTCAGTGTCAGGTGTTACGTGGCCTTTCCAACACTTCTGTTGTCAATCCATACTCTTGCAGACTGACCTCTGTAGGCATTTAATTATTGTTGCAAATGTGACAGGAAACACACGTTCTCATTTGGTTCTGATGAGGATTTGTATGCCTAAATCGATTTGACCTTTTTCAAAATGCTTTCCAAACTTTTAATGTGCTTCCAAATTTGATCTGTGAAGTGCTGCTTTAATCCCAAACAAGGCCTGAGTACTTGGCATTTGGGATCATCTTGATGCGCTTATTTTTGTCTTGGTTTTGATTTATCTGCCAAGATGAGTGAATGTAAATCATCATTTTTTTTCCTGACTGATGCCAAATGCCAAAATCTCTGCTAAGTAGCAGTGGTCTAGTTTGAGAATTGGAGATGTCAAACTAAAGATTTGCCTTGCCTCCAAAAATGCTTTGGGGTGGAAGGATTGTCTTGTTTTGCTGACTGTACTGTGGATATGCTAGGTAGTCTTACAAGATCTTAGGTTTTCCTCAGTTGTCTTGATAACTAAAATTGGAATCCCACGATCTTCTGAATAAATACAGTTTGTCTGTCTTCTCTCATCCTGGTTCTCTGTCCAGATTCTTTAAGTCATCAAGACCTTTAAGTGCAAAGATGAATGGAGGAGACAATGTGTTAGGAAGCGCTGGGAAGTCAGGGAACAATGACTAGCAAAATCCTGCAATTGTTTGTAATAGATTATTTTAATGTCTTTTGTTTGCCTACTTTTTATGCTATTAGATGCTCCCATCTCAATGTCAGGCTGGGAGCTCTAGAATGCTTCTTTTCAGCAATTCCTCAGAGCAAAAATTTCTGCAGAGGACAGAGGGAAAGGAGCTGGTGGTCTGCTTTTCTGCCTAATTTTCCCCTTTCTTCATCAAATTATTTGACCTTTTCATCAGTTAATTCCACATATTTTCAGTTACAAAACATTAAGCAAGGTCCATAAAGACTGTTTCACTGTCTTAGAAGCGTTTGTTAGGTTTTTTTTCCCCTGTTGTTTTCCAGTTGCATCTTCCTTGCCATTTCCTTTGGTTCACAGACCATGCTTAGTATCCTAAGTATCTTGTTGATCGTACAAGACTCACCAGCATATCCCAAAAGCCCTTGAATTTGGCCAACCTTGAGAATTCTGTTATGCTTCTGCTCCTTTTTCTGTAGCCTTAGGATAAAACTAAGACAGTCTCCTCTTGCGATGCCATACATGGGTAAAAAGAGGCAGTGACTGAACTGCGCTGTACCCATCAAGCCATAAGGAGTCAGAGTTCTGGTACTCTGGTACTCTTGCCCAAAGCCCATCTTCTGTTCTGTGTTTTCCTACAGTCTGCGGAGCTGACGGATGCCTTCTGAGGGTACCCCTGCCTCCCCAGGGACTGCTGGATTGAAAGCTTTTTACTCCGCAACAGACGTATCACTAGAACCAAGCCCGTGGTTTGTCAGCCGTGTCACTAGGAAGTGACCTTCCAAACACTTGAAGTGTGCCTCTTTTCTTCTAACATCTTTTTATTCTCGCAGACGTGCTGAATGGTGCGAGTTAGGAAAGCTTAGAGCTAACCCACTGCTCTCTGCTCCACCTTACCGGGGTTTGGAGCGGTAACGGGAGCGCAGCGTGGATATCGTGGAGCGATAGGAAGTGAGCAGAGCTCGACAGCTCTTGCTTGTCCTACAGCCACGTGTCAGGGAGGACAATGGGGCCTGGCTACTATGGGTATTTCTGGCAAGCTAGGATGTTTTTCGGCAGCCTTGCAAGGAGTTGAACAGCCACAGATGCTTTCTCCTGCCTGGCGCTGGAAGTTTGAAGGGCAGCTGAATTTGCTAATGTTCGTGCTTTGATACAGTGTGAGAAATGTTGATGAGGCATGAGGCAGAACAGCTTGCTCTATTGCTGCTGTATTGACTCTGCAGTGCTGACAGTAGTTAAAAAAATGGCTTTTGTGCATAAGCTTAGTTAATATATAGAACTTGGAAGACAGCTAGGAACAGCTATGGGCAATGGCCACGATCTCTGTCTCTCTCTTTTTAATAGAATCGCTTCCCTGCCCAGAACTGCGCTTTAATTTTCAATCATTTTAGCATCATTAGGAAAGGCTGACACTTTGGGAACACTAGTACAGTATAAGTATAAATAACAGTATCCATGCTTTGTCATACGAGGGGATGCGCAATGAGGTCAGGGTTATTTCCCTGGTTATGAGCAATGGTGCCATTTTTTTCACAAGTATAAAACATGGTGTTCTTTTTGCTGAAGAGTTGGTCCAAAGCAAAGGCTCGGCTGGGGTCTTTTAAAACCAAAGGCTTGCTGGATGGGCTGTGCTTTGTTGGGTCCCCTGGACATATTCGTGTGCATCCTCCCTTGAACTTCTCTGAGGAACCTCTGCTGAGTGAGTTGTGTCTGTCCTGTGCCTGCACCCTCTCTTCTGCCTATGGAGTGTGAGGAGCAGATAACTCTACTGCTGGGCACGACAGGGCAAAGACCAAAGGGAACATGGTTGCCACCTCTGATCATCCTCCGGTAAGCAGGCAGTAACCTGCCAGTAACCGGGGAGAGCAGATGACTTGAACTCCACGTCCATCTCTGTGTGTCCTGGTCATCTCGACTTCATGTCAGTTTTTCAGATAATTTTCTCAGGGGATGACTGCAGCCACACTGGCTGTTTCTGAGGTGGGATCAGACGGTGAAGTCTGTTGCTTGCATTAGTGACCAGTCACTCCCTTGGTAGCCCTGCTGGATTCAGTGGGAGCACTTTTTTGAGAGTTTCAACCATGAAAACTGGGATTCTTCCTATGGAGTGCCAAAGGCTGTCCTTATAAAATGCAGATGGGCGACTGGTAGAAGTGATTTTGATTTTGTTTTGGTTAGCCTCATAGTATTCACCTTTGTGTTCTCCAAGTTAAGGCATGCATCAACTCATGGAAGCAGATGCCACATACCTGTGTAATTGCTGAAAGAATATTTATCAGCATTTGTCTCTCTCTACCATGTTTCCAAAAAAAAAAAAGAGACCTACAGCCTCATTATTATTTCAGTGTAACTTCTGACATGAGGAGATCAAGCAATTATCTCCTTTTTGAATTTCAATCTCTGACTGTCAGCATGAAGAGACCAACTGTGGCTATATGTGAGAGCAAGTTCCTGGGCACACTACGTGAGGGGCACTGGTGCATTTCTTGTTTCTTTCAGGCTGCTGGAATGCTTTTTTCCTCTTTTGTGGTGGTTTTTTTTTTTTTTTTTTTTTTGGGTGGACTAGTAAATTATTAGGATGTGGACTTGTCAAACAGGCTTGCCAGCTTTTCAGCAGTCATCCCAAGTGGACTGCCTAAAAAAGGGCTGGCACTGCATCACATGGAATGACCGATGATATGTCATATATTTTTAATGGGCAAAATGTTTTAACAAACACTGTCCCTCCTAAAACACTGGATTTTTAAAATAGGTTTTAGCCTTGAGCCATGTAGCTACCCAGCTGTGAATTTTATAAGGCAACAATCTCCACATCATTAGATGTTATGACTGATCCACCAATGATTGCAATAGTATTTCCACACTTTTAAAAAGTTTCTGATAACAGTTAAAGAATATGGCTCTAGCTGGAAGACTCTCTCTGCTCAAAATTAAAGCAATTTTCTAAGATTATGAAGACAGGCATGTACAGTCTTCTAGTGAACTGCAGGTATCTGTTTATTCAAGCCATACTGATTTTTGCACCTGACAGCTTTGATCACATTGCCTGACACTTTTGAAAATCAAAATTATTTTAATTTTCATGTAATTTCTCCATCTTTGCCCAGTCAAAATTCAGCTGAAATATTGCACAATGAGCCAGCTTGATCTACCATAGTTGTATTGTTTTTTTTCTTTGGGGTTTTGTTTGTTTTTCTGGGTTACATCAGTTATGTTGTTTTATTTAGAAGCACATGGTACAAAATCTGGAGTGGAAAGGTGATCCAATGACCCCTCTTATGGCAACCCCAGTCCCTCCTCTACAACAACTTCTGCAGTGGTCAGTGAATAATGTAGCCTTTTTGAGATCTGTTCTCAGACTACATCTGCTACCCAGTTAGACACTGTCCCTCTCAAAAATGGCATGCCTCTTGTCATGTCTTATGTCTTGCAAAACTGCAAAGAGTGAAGTCATGGTGTCTGTATCTCTGAAAGTCAGGGTTAGTAGAAGCAAGGTTCTGCTTTATCTTGTACTTTCTGGAATCCTCTTTGAACTGGAACAATCCTTTATGCATAGGTTAAGAAAGTTAAAAAAGTTGAAAAGAAGTGCTGTTGTTTCTCAGTTTTTTGTTATTTCTAGAGGGAGAGAAAAATGTATTTTCTGTGATTATTTTTAAGTAATTGTTGACGTTCATTATTCAGGCATTTGTTTACTTTATACAAAATCACCTTTTATCAAACAGAAGGCATTCTGTTACAATTCCAATAGTCAATCAGAAATTCTGCACAGAGTGCACTTTTAATAGTTTACAATTAGTTTCAAGTTGTAGATGTCCATAACAGGCTTTCCGTCCTGTTTCTAAAGGACAGACAGAGAAGCACAAAAGTTGCTTAAAACTTGAAAAATCTGGCCAGACTTGGTTTCAGAGCAGTGTTAATCTTTTACAGTGTATATATAGTTTCATTCAACATCAGTGCTGTCAGCTAACTAATGGACTGGATATATAACTACAGTGCATGGTATAATTGTTCAGTTGCATAATGTCAGGTTTTTCTTCTGGTGTCAGTGAAAAGTACTTGCATTTGCAGCATTGCAGGAAGAAACTTTTCATTGCTGGTCATGCGGTGATTTGTTTTACCAGTGATTATGTACTCCAGATAGTTAGATTTTTCTTTTCAGATTTGCTATTTCTCTATTTTTGGTGGCTAGACTGAATAAAGGGATATTATTTTCACAAGTACAAGAGTTTGCTCTGTATCAGTTCTTACAGAAAAGTGATCTGTCATGGAGACTGGTACTGCTCCATCTCTCCCCCTGTGAATGGGACAGTGTGTGGCAACACATCATTTTCTGTCTGAGGGGTCCAAATATGCAAGCATTGAGTAAGAGCTTTGGAAAAGTGTCTGGATGTGCCTGCTAGTTTCCATTTCTTTTTCAGGTAATTCCCACTTCCCATGTTTCAGAGCAGCACATCCACAGGCCTAAAGCCCTGTGGTCTCCGAAGCTCTCACAGGGGTTCCTGCAGCTTTATTTATCACCTTTAATTGTGACAAGGCTTAGTGCTTTGTAGGCCTGGATTTGTCACTGACCAGGCTAGAGCCATCCTGCAGGATATCTCTTATGATGGGAAGTTATTTCTTGCTGCTAGCCAGCTTTCACTCAGTCCCATATCATTGCACTCTCCATTCCTCCATCACGTGATGTCTGTGAGGAACAGTCAGTTAAATGCCAAATAAATCCAATTCCTTTTAGGTGAAAAAACCCGACTCAGGTAAGTTGGTGCTTGTTTTTGCCTTGATGGCTGTGTGCATTAGGCAGTGATTTCTAGCCCTTTCTCCTTGCTGCTCTCACCCCTCGTAAACGCCGTTCCCAGGGGCCTGACAAACTTCCATGGCACTCGAGAGTGGTGTGGCCTCTCTGCCCCCGCTGCCTGGCCTCGCCGTGTCCCCCTCTGCAGCTCTGGCCAGGAGAAGAGCTGCAGAGCTGGTTGCTCTGCTCTGGCGTTGCGTTGAAGGCTACAGCAGCTGGTGGGGGGTGAGAGGGCAGTGATGGGGAGGAGAGGCTGTGCTTTTGCTTCTGCTGCACCCACCAGCCTGGGGGTCGAGGTGGAGAGGGAATTATAGAATCGCCTAGGTTGGAAGGGACCTTGAAGATCATCTAGTCCAACCGTAGAGGCAACAGAGCAGGTGAAGGGCAAACACAGAAGGTGAGACAGACAGTGGCCTCCCCCTCGTGTCTTGGTGTGGTCAAATGTCCCTGTGGGCTGAGGGGAGCCACTGGATCTTGAAGGGAAAGGCAGAGGGACGCCTTTCTGTGGTTTGGTTACGTATCGAAAAGCGACCGTCGTCTCCTCTCTAGCACATAAAGTAGGGATGGGTGAGTTTGTTCCCTCCCCGGAAGAAGAAGAGCTGTGCAAGCACCTCTTCACTTTCCACATTACAGCACGGCAGGACCCGACTCCCAGTGTGGAACCAGGGGGGTATATGCTTCCCACCGCTCCGTTTCGGTCCCGGGAGGGGAGCGCTGCAAACCCTGGCACAATATTTGCACAGTCTGCGCGTGGATTCAGTTAAGTCTTGAAAGACTTTGTGGGTTATGACATTCCCCTAAATGTGCTGAGCTTTCTTTAACCTTTCATAAAACATTGTGATCTTTATGGACTGTATCATATTGTGCAGTAATGTGCTTTATTGTCCACAGAATAAGCTTTTCTTAAAGATAATTGGAAAGCTGGAAATGGCTGCTATCGGCTGATTTTTTTTTTTAATACATTATTTCTGAAATGGGCCTGGTGTAATAATGACCCTATCTGTTCAAGATTTAAGATTTGTCTTGGCAGAGAAAATTGATCCATTTCACCTTTGTCTAATGGAAAATTTTATCTGGGATTATCTGTTTATGTAAATGAATGTTCCTCTGAAAAGAGAACTTGAGGGGGCTGTAAATCTCAGTGACACTTTAGTTTCATGGGGGGAAAATTGGAAAGGATTCTAGTATTTATCTGACTGAAATTGGTTATAAAAACAAAATTATCTTCATGTACCTGCTGCATCTGATGTTTCCTGGAATTTCATTACCTTTTTGAATAATGCAGTATTACACTATATACAGGATTCTCTGTGATTAGCCCCGAAATTGTTGGGGGGTTGCTTCCTAGCATTACAATTATCAGGAAAAGGCAGCCTGTTTGGGGCAGTGGGATTCTGATTCACTGCCCTAATGGGTACCAATTAGCACAGCCACATTATTCACAGCGCTCTGTGTAGAGCAGTGAAAATACACCACATGACTTTTTTTCCTTATGATTTTTTTGGTGTGTGGTTTTTTGTTTTGATTTTTTTTTTTAAACTGAGGAGTGAATCTAATTACAGGGGAAAATGTCTTTGGCTAATCAGCTTTTGTTTACAGTTTGCAGAGCAGGACTGTGAATGTAGCATTTAAACTAATATTTTAAACATCATCTTTAAAAGCAGTTTCACTGTTAAAGAGACAGACTAGGTTTTTTTGCCAAGTTTCCTCTTGAGATGTAGATGACACAGCAGTGACCCGGTGAGATACTTGATGGAGCAGCCGTGCCCAAACCCAGGATTTGGCTGGTGGGTGCTCGCAGGGACCATGGCTGCCTGACACTGCTGCTGCAAATGCTCCCTCTTTCTGGCACTGGGTGAGACTGGCAAAGAATAGAGAGCTGAGTTGATTGGGTACTTATTGTATTTAAAAAGGTGCTATACAAGAAGATGCAACTTCTTTCTTTATTTTAAATTTAAACAAGATGAAAGTCCCATATATCTTCAAATGAAGCAAAGCTACTTTGTGGCTGTCTAATCCTTGCCATCTTTGGAAAAACAAAATTTCTGTCAATAGTTGATGATAGTGTCAGTTGTACGTGCCCAGAGGGAGCAGATCACACACTCCACATAAACATGCATTTAACATGTGAAACTTTAGGATCAAATTGCTGCTTTCCTGGAGCAGAGGAAAACCACTTTGTATCTTCAAGCTGTGAAAGAAATGACACGTACTTCAGAGTACACTTCAAGGTATAAAGTAGTGCCCCATAATTTTACATCTAATTAAGTAAGTGGCCTAGTTTTCAAGCATCTCTCAGAGCTTCTGGTTGCTCAGAGCCTTCAAAAATCCCTGCCCTTGCCTCACTGCCCAAGTGAGAGATGGGAGCTGAGCTTTGGGGAGTCACCATCCCAGTCTGCCTGGGCTGATGGCAGTGGGAGCTGGGCCAAAGGCTTTAATGAAGAGGGGAGTTGGCTATTAGAGGTCATAGCTGTGATCAGTGCTGTACAGAGGTGCATCAGCACTTCTTCAAGGCTCCAGCCTAACATAGCAATTAGTGCTAAAAAGAATAAAACCAAAAGTATTCATAGAGGAAAATCAGTATTTAACCATGGCTTTCACTCTCTGATGTCTGGCAGATTTCTCTTGAATCTTCCATGTCTTAATGCTGCTTAATTTTATTTCCATAAAACTTCAGGCAGCAATGTTCCCTCCCCAAGTTCTTTACTTTTGTGACTTTCTGCTCCACATTTCAGGCAGTCATTTCAGCTGGAAATATACATTATTACCAGCTCATTAAATCCAAAATAAATGAAGTGGAAAATTACAGAACTCCATGGATTACAGTGCACCCAACTCAAAATAGAAGTGTGTGATTAAAAACAAAATGGGCTGCATTTTAAAAATGAATTAATAGTTTTGGACCCAGCTGGCAAAATATAATGTGAAATGTATTTTCAGAGTTGGACTAATGTAAATTAAACTTCGCTATGGGTGCTCAAGGTGGGCCTTTTCCAGTGCAGGACTTCCCAGTTTGCATTTACAACCAATCCTGGAGCCCAGCTCAAAGCTGAGGGAGGATAAGACTTTCCTTTGCCACCATTAAAATGTAAACGCACGTCCAGTTCTTTGTGGAACTGGAGCATGGTTAGGCTCTGAATCCCTATTTGTTTTCTTTGAAAATAATGCTAACAATTAAACATGCAACAATTAAATTCCTAGGCAAAACCCTGGGTCTTGAGAATAGTTTGGTTGACAGCATTAAATACTCACATACAGGTAAATTAACTCCTGGCAGAAGCAGTGGTTGGAAAGAAGCAGTGTGTGAGTGTATGTGTTTGCAGACAAGGTTTCTTTAATCTTCTTTATTTCCATTGTTTCCCCTGGTTTTGGTCCAGTTTCCCTACAGCTTAAGCAAACGGAAAGTGGATGAGTGGTGAAACGGATCTCTTCTATCTCTGTAGCACAATTTAATAGTGAAGAGGAGAAAAAAAGAGCTAGGAATGGGGAAATGTGAAAAGACAGGTAGATATTGTGCAACACAAAGCTGGAGTTTGATTTCCTTGCAGCATTTCACCAGATCTTCCAGGCTTTGTAAAGTATTTCCAGGTTTGAGTAAATCTTATCATTCCTCATGAGGTGCAGAAAAAGAAAATATCTTACAAAGACTGGAATACAGTATATTAAACACTAAAGGAAAAATAAAGATTATATAGTTAAAAATGCAACAGGATGGTTTTTTTCAGGTTTGTCCTACGAGTGTCTGTCAGGATTTAAATGCTGCTGTTAGGTGGTGCTTTGTGTGGGAGCTCGAGGCTGAGAAGCAGGAGTTTGACAGAACCGTGGACAGTATTGTGCGTTGAGAATTTGGGTTTTCCTGATTTCTGTGGAATTTCCTGCCTACGTGGCTTCTCTAGCAGAGTACAGCAAACCCACATCCCTGTCTCTCCTTTCTGCAACCTCACAGAGCTGTTACATACAATAGAGAAAGGAAGGAGGGGGAAAAAAAAAAAAAGTGGGCCATCTGTAGCTGCAGATGGGGATTTGTGGACGGAGTACAAGTTGCAGTCAGTGAGTAAGCAGAGATGCCCAAAATGTGTCACCCAAATTGACCAATCAGGCTGGTAGGGGAGATGGGCTGGTCTGCATGGGTGGTCTCACCAGCCCACCCCAGCAACTGTGCAGGCACTGGGGCTCGCCATCCCCTTGGCTTTGCCAGAAATCAGAGCTGCCTTTACCTGTCATCTGAGCTCTACTCTCCTCACAACAGCAAGCTACATCTTGCTGTGTCAGAACGTGTTGCAAGAAAGCGCTTTGTTTCCTTTCTATTTGCATTGGTTTTTTAAGAGATGAGCTGAGACGTAGTTTGATTACCAAGTGTTGTGATGCTGCAGTTAGCAAATGGATTGTATTTTGTCTGGCCAAGTGACAGCGAGATTTGCTTCAGTTACTTAGATTTCTTTTCTGTTCTAAAAGATGACACACACACCCCAACCCTGCATTTGTTGGGGAAATTAATTCTGACTCTTGTCTGTCTCCTGTTCTTGGGGAAAGAAGTGGGAAGATGTGGAAGATGTAAGTGTTCACGTACATCAAATCAATTGAATGTTCTCACCTTATTGGGTGCCAGTTAACCTTCTTTTTGCTTTCACTTCAGAAAGAGCTCATCAAAACCCATCTGTTTTTTGTAGAAAGTTTTTATTTCTGTTGAGCGTTCCAGGTACGTGTTGTCCTGCTTCAGGGAGGTGGTGGTTTGGCAGTGCTTTCTCCAGAAGGGGTTTGGCTGGTGCTGAAAGGGGCAGCTTGCTGTCCTGCATGCTGGGGGCTAGGGTGGGTAGGAATTGGGCTAGAGGTAGAGTTAACAGCTGGAGTATGAGGAGAACCTCAGTGAGGGTGATGAGCTGATGCTAGGATCTTTTGAAACCTTGGCAGTACTCCAGAGAACTTCCTATGAGGGTCAGACCTGGGCTGGCAAGAGGCTGGACGTTCATCCTTTTGCACGTCTTTCATGCTGTTACGCTTCCAATGGCTTACGCTCATGTGGAAAAAGGCAACCTGCATTCACTCTTATGGTATTCTGTGGAAGCCATTGAATATTAAACACCCAGGGCAGAAGGTGGGACAGGGCTCGTGACATGCGAAGAGCACTGAGCAGGGTGGTTGGGCAGTCGCTCTCTCAAAGTAGGTGTCACTTTGCCAACTACAGCCCGTCCCGGTCGCAGAGCCAGCAGCTCTGCAGTGGGGTATCTAAATCTACTTGAATGGGTGAGCTCCAGCCTTACATCAGCATAAATGAGATCACAGTTTTTCAGAGCAGACCATAAAACGCAATGAATTGTAGAGCTAGTCCGATACATTCTTCGTTGCCAAGTCCCCCAGAGGTTTTTAGGGTGTCTGAGTATGTGATATCTTTCCTAGTGAACTCCTGAGATCAGTAAAAGAAATGGTGTGGAGAGGAGAGTGGAAGGGCAGGGGAGGGGAGAGCAGTGCAACTGCTTTTGCAGGTTTTCCTCCCAAACAGTCGGTAGACACTTGCCAAATGCAGCAAAAGGAGGTTTGGTCACAGGCTCAGGTTCCCTCAGAACAACTTTTTTTTGGATGGGGGCTGAGATGCAAACATCTGTGACTGCAGTTGAGGGTCCATTTGGATTTTTAGATCTCGGCTAGCAGAAATCACTGCTCGGGTGTGCCGGGGCTGTACTTAGGCATACTGCATTTGTTTGCCCAAGTATCCAAAGCCGGTTTTTATTTCAGAGAGGGCAGTTGTGACCGTGGCAGTTCAGCCTCGCAAGCATTTTCTCCGTTTGTATTTCATGCCACATCTTCTTTTAAATGGGCCTGGTGTTTTGTGAGCTGTAAAGAGTCTCCGAGCCTGCTTATGCAGGACTGCAGAGCAACAAGCCTCCTTGCAGTGCCTTTCAGGATGGCTCCATTTATATTAATTGTGTCACTAAAAATACTCCTTTTTACTTAGGGGAGCGTTGTCTGCCTCACAAATCATCCAGGTAAGAACTGTATCCAGAGTGGGTAGCATTTTCTTTTTTTTTTCCTAAGGTATGGAATTTTTCTCTGGCAGCTTTAAGATGACACCCGCTTTTCACTCTCTTGCAGAGCTGGTACAGAAAGCTGGTGCGTGTTCCTGGCTGGCTCCCGTGTTTGACAGCAGAAGCGCCTGCGTTTCCCGTGGTTAGAAACAAACCTGTGAGTGTGAACCAGAGTCATTCAGAGCTTTATCCATAAGTAAGATCACAGAAACTCGGGTACCCCTGTGCTTGGTGAAACACGTCACGGTGACAGTGTGCTGGGTTCTGTTTGGGTTATGTAGCTGTGACAGTCGTCGCGCGTCTTCGCCGCTCCCTCCAGCCTCTGGCTCTGGGCCCTGTTCTGCGTTGGGCGAACGCCTGTGGAGCAGTGCTGCTGCCAGCAGGCTGCACCAGCTTCTGGGTCTTGCTCTCCCCTCCCACTCCTTCCTTCTTCTTTGCCACTCACTCCACCTTCCCCCTACCTCCTCCGCATCCCTCCTCCTCTTCCTCCCCCCACCTTCCCTCACCCAACAAAATCTTAGGTTCTTCCTGCTTGTAATTTGTCGCTAATCAGCTGTCAGTGTCGGAGCAATGATGAGAGGTTCATCTCTTGCTGAGGGTAATGGCCTTAAAAGTCACAGAGTCAATGTCAATGGGATCGCTCCAATTCAATCAGAGACCTGAATGAGAAATGGCCCCCGCTGACATTAGCACTCATTTTGAGCCCAAGCATCTGGGCCCTAGTAAATAACCATCAGTGGGTGGGTCCGGGGGACAGGTCATTAGCCCCACGAAAAATAAATATCGTTTCCCTTGATGGCTGCGAGTAATTTAGCTCAGACGAGGAAATTTCACCCTAGATTAAGTATGATGAGCCAATATCAGTCAGAGGAGGCCAAACAGTGAGAGCTTGATGAGATAGAGGGAAATTTATATGCAGCTGGCTGAATGCAAGATGAGTTTAAAGAAATGATGTTCTCTTCCACTCTTTAGCCACGTGCGGTGCCAGGCGCTGCGATTCCTGCGACTGACACCCCCTTCCCACAGTCCTGGGGGCTCCCCAGCCCGTGGGCACGCGTTTGTGCACTGCATGGCTTGTCCCCTGCCATCCCCACCCCCTGCCCCAGCCTCTGCTTTCCCGTGGCTGGCTCTGGGCTGACAGCTCTGGCATGCCATGCCATGCCTCCCAGCAGCAGCAGCAGCAGCAGAGGCAAGCAGCTTCCAGAGAGGAGCTTGCCATGTCTGCGGGCTTGCACACACGAGTCACGGCCACACACGAGTCACGGCTGTGGCCAGCTCTGCCCACCCGAAAACAGCGAGGGGGCTTAATTGCTCTGGAGGCCCTCAAGGCCCGACGCCTGCTCCCTTTCTCTTAGCAAGTAATGCAATAAGCCTCTCCTCTATGCATGCTCTGCCTGCTTTTCTTTTTTTTTTGTTACTTATTTAACCCATCAATCTAGTACATGATATGCTCAATGGCTATTAATTCCATCCCCCGAGCCCCTCTTTACTGGGAGCACACATTGGGAATCGTGTTTGATGTCTGCTGGAAACAGTAAGCAGGCAGCTTCTCTCTCCCTCATTGGCCCAGCGCTATACCCTAAAGCTGTGGCTGGAGGCTGGGGTCTGTGCCCCAGTTGTGCTCTGAATTCCAATCAGGCACACTGCAGTAACCAGCTCAGCTCTCCCTCTTTGCCATGTCTTTCACGTGGACCCCACGGGTGACTGGGATGGGAGCATGGGATGAACCCGATGAGCTGGGATGCCAGAGGAAAGCTGAAGCAGGCCAAGAGCAAACAGAAATCAATAGAAACCATCTGGAGAAGCAGGTTATTTTAGCATAGGGAGGAAGGAGGGAACTGTGACTGGATGGAAGGAAGAAGCACAGGTAGCTACAGCATGCTTCACTGTCTCTTAGGAGGCCTGTTTCTTGGTGTTGAAGCTTGTGAATTGTGCTAAGAATAGAAGTTGGACTAGTTACTCGGGAGAGCTTTATTTCTACTTTATTTCTGCCTAGCTGGTGTATTTTCTTGTATTTCTCACAAAGTGAGAATATTTGTCTCACTTTGGTTATATTCTTGATTGCCCCTGTAAAATATGTCAGCCACAAAAGACCAAGCAGTTTGAAAGAGATTTAAAGAAATAGGTGGAAACCTGCTGGGAATGCAGTTGTTCTTTTACAGGATTTTCCTATTAGAAGCCAGTGATTTCTTCCTACCAGCTCACCCATTTGCATGCTGTACTCCCAAGTATGATTATCCTTTATCTCTGTGAACTTGTTCTGTCATTGTGCTTGAATTTACCACAGGCAGCTTCTAGTGGGTCACGCAGTGACCAGCAGCAGATGTGCATCACCTATGGCGATTAGTTATTTTTTTAAATAAGAAACAGTGCTAACGGTTCATATATGTCAGCCTTTTTTTTTTATGCCCAAGTGAGCAGAAGGGAAAATATCTTTATAAATATTCTGCCCTCCCTTGAAAAATCTCTGTTGAAGTCTGGGTCTTGCCATTGTGCTGAAGGGCTACCCGAGCTATGCAGGGCAAGAGACTGAACTGCCAGAATAACTACATCAGGCATGTAATGTTTCCCCTGGCCTGAGAAGGTCTGATCAGCATCTTGGAAATGTTCCTTCTCTCAAGTAAGTCCTGTGCAGGTACGGCCAGTGGAATTTTGACAATTTCTTCAAAACAACGGTCTGGCCAGAACAGAGGGTCTGAACCAAAGAAAAAAAGTGAAAGGTAAAGCTTGTACACAGATGCACCCCGTTTCCAGCCACCCTGGCTTATATCCCCAACACCCAGGAGCAGCACAGGCATAGCCAAATTGGGGGGCTGCTGAGTCCCTCGGGACCAATGGCTCACTCAGCGTTCCCGTGACACAACAGTGCTCACCGGGGGCTGGCAATAGCTTCCACTTTGCAGCACCGTTCCCCTCCTGAGCTCACCTCTCCCCTCGACTTCCAGCGTCCCACGTTAGGCTTTTCTTGGTCAGATAGAGACTCCTTCCATGGTTCAGAATGTGTCTTTATGCCAGCCCTGACAAGGCTGCACACGCATCTAAACAACAAACAGACTTTTCCTTATTATTGCCTTTTGCTGGGGTGCTTCAGTCTTACATATTTGGTTTTTCGTTTTACATTAAACTACACTATACCCTGGTGGGTAGTACGGGCTAAATTCTGGCCTAATGTGAGCAGGTGTAAAGTTAGCAGAGTTATAGCCTCTTAGGCTAAACCTGGCTTTGGCCCTCTGCCCGCCCTGCTCCCTTGCCAAAGCAGAAATTGACATTGCTGGGTTTTTTCCTTTTTTTTTTTTCTTCCTGTTTTCCTGGTCTGTGATCATTCTCTACGATGCATTATCTGTCTTCTGATCTCTTGTGTTGGTACACAAGCAAATTGATGAGCAAACCATTGACAAAGTCCTGATGGTATAGGGGGTGATGATGAATTGGGGGCCATTATAGCAGGTATTGTGTGCGTTCTACCAGCTGACACTGAACTTCCCTTCTAATGCCAGTTGCCTTCTATCATCTGGTAAACGGATTGGATGCGGGCTTCTCCCAATTAAAGCCAGTGAGGTCATATACTTCCTAATTACAGGCTAGTCCATTGTGTCTAAATGTGACAGACATGTGCTTGGAAAATTGCTTTTAATGCCTAAATAAACATGATGAACTAAATGGCAGATTTGAATCGTAATTGAAAGCACTCAGCCTCTTGAATTCTGCACTGACTTTCTGATAGCCACTTGTACTGCCACCACCCACCCCCCTTCGGGGATGCTTTGTTCCCGGCACAGCAATGCTGTTACGTCGTGTGCGGGGACTCACCCTTTCCCTTTCTCTGGGACTTTAGTGTTTTACAGACAGGGACGGTGGGATGGCACAAGGGAGAGCAGCAGGGCCCTCCCAGAGGAGGGGGGAAGGATTGCAGAGAGACAAGCTGGGCTCACACCACCAGCAAGAGCGGGCGAGCGAGCAGGCCTAGGACAATGAGAGTGCAACATGGGGTGGTTAAACAGAGAGGCTCTGAGTATTGCTAAGAAATCACAAGTGACTGCTGTCACCATCCGGGCTGGGAGATGTCTCCACGTGGGCAAATTCTGCTCCCAGGTACTTAGGGAGAAATCTGGAGTGTTTCCAGATGAGCAAAACCAGTCGCTGTAATTCAGACCAAAAGCATAACATTGCCCTCCTGTGCTAAAACTTTGAACAAGAAAGGATAAGATCTGTGTAGATATTCAGGAATAATCTGTTGGGGATATATGTATGTTAAATAATACACTTTAATGCTGGACCAAAGGCAATTTAAGTGTTGCATTTCATCTGACACTGAAGGCAAAAAGCTCAGTTTCCCAGGCAGCTTGCTGTTGCTTGCATATGTATTAGTTTCTATTGGTAGTATTCCCTCAGGATCATCTAAACTGGCTAAAGCCTTGCTTGCTATTTTCCTGTGTTTTATAATGGTTGGCAATATTCAGTGCTCACTAACAGTCACGAATGCCTGCTGTGCCTGGCTCTGCACTGCTGCTGCTCCATTCATTCCCTAGGGCTGTCTCTTGTCTGAAGGTTTGAATCCGAGCAAGGCAACTGGGATGACCTGTGAAAATCAATAATCTTCCTAATGGCATCCAGAATAGATGGTGCTGTTGCAGAACAAATACAGAGAAGTTGTGACCATAGTCATCACTTGTTCTCCAGCTCCTGTGATCTCATCCAGCTCATCATCCAGCCAGCTGCTTAGATGTGTGCCAGGCTTTAGTGGGATGGCTAGCGGCCTTGAGGCTGAGCCTGTGATGAAGTGCTGAGTTCTTTGAACCATTTTAGACTGATATCCCACAAAGCTCTGGAGTTTTAACTCGAAGGCATGCAGTCTTGTTGGGTTTCTCCAAACCCAGGGATCACAAAGTCCTTCCTGGCTCCCAGACACAGGCAAGCACTCTGCCCAGGTATGTGTTGGGAGGGGAGCTGAATGTATGTACATCTCCATTTTTTTCCAGCAACATCTCTTGCTCAGTGTGGAAATGCCACCAACAACCTCAACAGAATCATGCAGATACCTTGAGTTAGACCTGAGCAGAAGGATTTTGTCACAGCAGGACCAGGGAAACATTTTTGGACTTTAAGATGAGGAATAGCTGAAAGCCAAGTGTTTCTGACAAGTCAAAGCCCCATAAAAAGAATCAGGACTTACTTAATGTAAGGAGCCATTTATTTTTATCTTCCCTTCCAGGCAATGCTAAGATCAGAAAAGGCTTGGGTCAGAACAGCAGGCGTTGCCTATGGCTTGGGTCAGTCATTTGCAGAGTCCGATTACCCCCCGTTCAGTTTTCTACCTGATTTGATGGGTGCACATATTTGCCTGCTTTAAAATAATATATCATCTAATTAAGCCTTCTGTTGTTCCAAAGGAAGCAGCCTTCCCATCAGGAGAGGGGAGGTGACGTTTTCAGCTCCGTGGAGTTGATAAGGGGCATGGTGAACTGTATGGTGAAGCAAACATGGATCCCAAGCTGGCTCAGGCAAGGAATATCATTGAGTCTGTCTGAAATGCTGCGGCGAGGGAGCGCCTGGTAGGCCCTGTTTCAGCCCACCCTCGTACATGGATACAGTGTAAGTATGTGCATAACTTCAAGTTTGCAAGCAGCTCTCTTCAAATCAGTCCTTGAGGTTATATGCCAGCATAAGCACCCAGCTGGGCCGAGATTTATCTTGACAGGTATTTTCCTGTAGAACAGATCAGCATATTTGCCTCGTGCTTTGTTGCCTGGATCCTTTAATGCTGCCTGAACAGAGAGTACTGTCTTCCTGCCCCGTCACAGGGATGAGCTCTGTGACGCAGGGCCAAAACGATTCCCTTTGAGAGCTGTTTTTTATCTTTTGAACTGATGGGTATCAAACTTAGGATGGTGGCAAGACAGATGTGAAGTGCTCGGGGCCCACAGTAATATATTGTGCCCTGTTGTTTTATGTTGATAGCACGCTGGTAGAATTTACGTCGGCTATTCTGCCTTACCTTGAACTCTAAGGTAGAGCAGCTGTTTATGTTGTATTTACAGCACTGTAACTATTTAGACTATGTTTTGCCAAGCACACGCATATTTCATGGTGCTCTGCATCCTCTTGGTCTCCCATAGACTGATCACCTGAACTGATGACAAGATGCTCAGCAGAAACAGCTAGATTGAGAGAATCAGAGGAGGGGTCAACTCTCCAGCTGTGGTATAAATTCCCGTTGAAGTAGCATGTTTGTTCTGTCCAACCAGCCACCTATTTTCATGACACTTGCAGAAGTTGAACTGTCTTAAAGGCTCTTTCAGATTTGGTTACAGTAGACTGGGACGTGCAGCAGTTACCGGAGAAGTGTAAGGTACAGAGTCTGAATGGTTTTTGTTTTCTTTTTCCCATGGGAAACTGGGTTAAAAGTTTAAAATGTGAATAGACTATGGGGGCATTGATAATGAAGGTAGGTGGGAGCTACTGTTGAATCTGAGCTGCCATTGCATACATTGCTGAATCTGAGCCTTAGATCAGGTGTGCTGAAGCATGAAATGAAGGCTTTATTACCCCAAGATGTGTGCTACGTACTGGCATGGGAAAAGGGCTGTTTGTTGCAGCTCTGCAGAGGATCTCTGTCCTTTGCAAATGATGTGACATCAACTGTATTTATTTGGCGCAAGGTAAGGACATTAGAGCTAAAACCAGCTCTTGCCAGTAAGGGCTTCATTCCTAAGGTGTAGATTTAATAGCATCATCCAATCCATGTTAAATGACCTGGCTGCTGCAGGCATGGGGTTTTCTGGAAGACGAGGAATGCTCAGGCAGCCAAAATAACAGCTTTGATCTCTCTCAGTCCTTCTAAGGCTAGGTGAATGCCATGCTGGGGATGCAGGGTGCTCCTGCCTGTGGTGGGGTGTATTTTTCTTAGCAGGAATGAAAGAGTTCCCCAAGAAAACTGGAAATAAGGGACTAACCCAAATGCTCCCAAGGAAGCTGCTCTGCCGCAGTTCCCTTAGGCGTGTTTGGGTTAGTCACTTAGGTCAAAATTCTCAGATGTATTTGCACATGGACGTCCAAGTAATTTTCTGTGGGATGCAGAGGCTGAAGTGTCTTTGACAGTCCTGGTCCTGCTCTCTTTGGCTCCACTGATGCTATTTTCTGTGCTGCACTCGAAATGTACCCAGGCAAACCTGCTCCTGTCTGTGAGAGCTGTGTTTCCCTCCCTCCTCAGGGTGTTGTGACGATAAACACAGCAAAGATTGCAAAGTGCTTACTTGATAATAGGAGCCATATAACTACCTGCCATGGATAAGCTGCTCTTTTGTGCATGTGTCTGGTAAGGAAAAGTGTTATTTATCCTTACAGCATCCTCTAAGAATCGAGAGCTCCCTCCAGGCTTCACCTGATGCCTTTAGGATGATTGCTGCCTGCCCTGCACACTATATTCCCACATACTATAACCACCCATTAGCTCTTTTCCCCACTAGGCTTTTTTTTACAGTGGCCACCACTTCTTCTGCTGCATCCTGTGTAAGCCTCTTCTTTCTATCTCTGCAGAGCCCCATTGTACAAAAGCAAATCTGTGGCTGGAATGTGCTGTTTGTTTTCTGTCCAGATGGTCACTCTGAGCCCCACTTGACCTCTCAAGTACGGGCTCTGGACTTAAAGGCAAGAATTAACAGGCTTCATCTTCGCCTTTGCAACAAACTGTGAAGAGCTTCAGCAGGAGGTTGGCTTCAGGGAGAGGCAATGTATCGGAACACATTGCAAAAGACACTTCATGCAAGAGAACATGGGTAAGCAAATGAATTATTCTTTTTCTGCCTGTCGCTGGAACTTGCCTTTCTCCTTGAGTGGGTAAAGTGGCACTCTTCAGTCCTCCTTGTTCTGCCCCTTTCTGTCTGTCCCTGAGAGCTGCTCAACCTGGGCAGGTGAAACAGGAGACACCCCTCGACCTGACTCTTTCATTCATGCACACAGTGAATGCAGGTGGTGGACATGATGGAGATGAAATTCTGATGGACAGGATAGATGATGAAAGCAAGCAGCTGCAGTTTTAGCAATATGGGCAAAACTTGGCCTGTGTGTCACAGCAGCCTCTTGCACAGGGACTTGAGTTGGGTTGTCTGTAAATTCCTCCAGCACTGTATGAGTTTGAGACTGGACTTAGATGGAGCATACCTACCTAGGGACAGATAAAAGTCACTACTGACACCACCATCAGTGTGTGGATAGTGGAAGAGGGTCTCTCCCATATTAATTGTACCTAGTTAGTGTAAGGCTACGCCACGGTTTCATACTCATCTGTTTTGTTTCTGTATTTTCTCCTATAACAGATCTCTTTTTTCTAAATGCTTTCACATAGTCAAGTAAATAAATTTATCTTAAATTTATTACCCTGTGCACATGTGCTTGTGTGTTGTTTGTTCCATTACCTGTTTTGGGCTCCCTACAGAACATGGTAAATTTACTCTCTCCTTCAAACCACCGGTGACAAGTTAAAGTACGTGCTCATGAGTATCAGAGACTCTTGGCATCTGGGAAAGTAGCATAAAGTCAACAAGTTTAAAAAGTCTTCAGGAAGCCTAAGAATGCGCAGCCACTTGGTATTGTTTGTTGCTTCTTGTTCTCTTTGACTCCTTTCAAGGGTCAGCTTTTGTAGGGGGTTTGTTTTGGGGAGATTTTGTTTGTTTCTTTCTTTCATTGGTTTTGTTTCGTTTTTTAGTGCAGAAAGGAGCATTTAAAGATGATCTCTTGGGCATTTTTATACAAATAGTCTTTATGGTCACCGTAGTATATTTCAGCCCTGGTTCTGTGTTAGTGGAAGCAGTTGGGAGTCAATTTCTGTTTTGTTTCTGTCATCATAGCACAGTTTTGGATCCTGCAGTATCTTCTTTTCCTCCTCTTGCTTGATGAAAGTGTAAAAAATTGTTCACCTCAAAGTTTTGAAAATAACGGGTCAGAGCCTGCTGTCAGTTTTAGGGCATATAGTTCAGTGACAAGTTTGTCACTGAAACCAGGAAGGTTTCCAATAGGTGTGGATGTAAACCCCAGATTTGACCAGTTTCCTTCTAAACCTCCAGGCTGGATGCTGGAATCAGATGCAAACCTTTTACTAAAACCATACCTGCCATTGTCCCCAGGCTGAGCTTTGACCTCAGCAGAGCTATGTAAAATCTGAGGATTCCAACACCCGGCCCTGCAGCAAGCAGCTTGCTTAGAATGCAGGTTATCAAACCTAGAAGCCAGCACAGAGAAAACATACTGTGGAAGTCAGAAGGTTTCAGATAAGACATTCTTAAATTTCAAGTGTCACTATCGGCAAGACAGTGTGGTTGTGCTGCCTGTGTATGTCAGCTTTAGGGAGAGAATGCCTGTCTCCTGAATCACTGTCCAATGAAACAGCAAGATCATCCTGGTTTTGAAATGATGGCATTTTAATCAATTGGAAAAAGCAGCTTGAGCTGGCAAAGTTCCTCTTCTTTCTCCCCCCTTTTCTTCTCCCTTTTCCAGCACCCATTCAACACAGCTAAACTGTGGCCAGAAAAATTTCGCAGAGAGCAGTTCCAACAACATTCTCCAGAACCCAGACACCCTCCGCTCCTTATTTCTGCCAGCAGCAAATTTTTAGGAGTGATTTATAAAGTCCCAGGCCTGGGGGCTTTGTAATGGAAATGCTGACAGACCCTTAACTGTAGCATTGTGAAATGCAACGCTGTAATACAATGAATAATATTCATGAATCTGCCATAATGCTGGATATTATTACTCATTACCATTGTAAGAAAGGGGTGATTAAACTAATAGTTACTGAGAGACATTTCTGGTGACAGGAGGCAATGATTAGAATGAACTGACTTCAATATACATTTAGAACTGGGAATAATAGGATGTGGCAGGAAGCCAATAAGTGAACATGGCCCACGGCTCTGATCAATGAATTACTTTTTTTCCGCTTTACAGCAGTACATGGTGTTTAATGAAAAATCAATAGCCCCCTGTAATTCAAAACTGTAATCAATTGTTTGACCTGAAGCTTTCCCTTTTTTCTTTTTTTTTCTTTTTTCCTTTCCCCGCCTCCCCTACCAGGGAAGGTGTCTCTGCCTGACGACACAGTTCAGTTGCAAGGCTCAGTACTTCACAGGGCTCGCAGAAGGAACCTGACACAGCTCTGCTGTGATTTATACCAGCTGCAACGTATATTTGTACAGGAGAGCTGGGAATGGACTCGATCAGATGCTGCTGCAGCCTTGCCATCCTTCTGCCACAGCTGAGATCAGCCAGTGAAAGGAGAACTCTTTGCTCCTGCTTTGCCCTCCCATCACCAGCCATAAGAAATTTCATGGCAATTGGTCCCATCCAGGCCCTGGCCCGAAGTAAGTTGAGAATGGTTGGTCCCTTTCTTCAGGCCGCAGCTGCTCGTACAACCCAGAGTGAAGAAACATTGCTGCTGCCCCAGGCAGCTGCCTTTCCTGCCTGTGTGAGGGACAGCATGTGTCTGCCCCTGCCCACAGCAACTCTCCAGTGAGTAAAGCAGCCCTTTGGAGAGCTCTGTAGGGATGTCCTCTAGGTCCTCTCTAAACTGCAGATGAGGGCTTATGGTGTTCAGTGACGCTGCAAGCATTGTATGGTTTCTTTGAGTGAAGATCTTCACACCAGGAACTACTCAGGCAAAGCAGATCCTTCAGATTCAGCAGAGCTCTCTCCGTTGCCACCACTGGATCTGACCTGTGAAGTCTCTGCTTTATGGAGGTGTGAATTAATTCAGCTTTGTTTTGAGCACAGCGACAGAGGCACAAGCAGGAGAAAAACAATGCAGAGTTACTGTCAGAGAAGTCAGAGCTGACCTTTTGGCCTGTCATCAGAGTCTTGAGCCTCCTGTGCCTGTCAGGGCTGTCAGACGGGTTTATTGTAAACCACTGGGGAAGGGAGGAACTCAGTGTTGGAAACAGGGGGGGAAATCCACCTGGGTTATTAGCGTCTGTTGATTTAAGAAGAAAGATAAATATCTCTGGGTGCTGGGTCAGGTTCTGTTATGTATCACAAGAGGAAGTTTTCTGTCTGAATTTTGCTGTGAGATTAAAGAAATGTTGCTGGCAGTGTTATCTGTCCAGGGTCTTGCTGGGCTAACCAGAGAGCAGGTGTGATGCTGGGATTATGTGCAGTTACTCCCAATTTGCATCAGTGAGAACAGGAAGAAAAATAACTGTGATGTGTCTCAGCAGCACCTTGTTAAAAAGGTTAGTGAAGCTGATGGGCAGTGTTTCCATCCCAAGGATAATCCATTTCTATGAACCAATAATACGCTCCTACCCTCAGGGTAGATTTTAGAAAGCCAAGGTTTTATTTGAGAGCAAATTTTTTTCTTTTTTTTTTTTTTTTTAAATATATGCCTTTCCTCTTCCTTGCTGGCTTCTTGCTCTAGTCTTGTCACCAAATACCAGAATCAAACATCGTCCCAAGGGAAGACAAATGAAGCATTGGCAATGGCAAAGACCTGCCCAGTGCAGGATTGTTCCCAACAGCCTGTTCCTGACTGTTTTACTCAGCCTGCTCCGAACGAGTCGGTGACAAAATGTCTCTGTTTTCCATTCCGAGACAGCTCACCAATGGGGAGGCTTTTGCTCATTACTGAAGCTCTAAGGTACCGTCTCAGTATGTTGGGCTTGGTCCCTCTTTAACCACTGACGAAGCAGTTTTCTTCCTCGATGCATTAGAAGGATAAACGGGTTAAGCTAATATTTACAGCATCTCCCTGGCTCCTCGCTCCCACCCCCTGCTGTTTGTTGTAGCGCAGGAGGAGCCGGGAGCAGGCTCGTCCCCTGGGTCTGACGGCTCCCTTCTGCTTCTCCCTCGCCTGCGGCCACCGCTCTGCCCGTTAGCTGAGCGGCTGGTTGCCTGGCACAGGGACAGTGCCAGGCCCGTGGCTGAGCTGAGCACAGGCAGGATTGCCAAGCAACACTTCCCCGCGGATTGTGTGTGCCACAGCTCTTGCTCGGTGCCATGTGCTGCGTCTTCTGATTTGTCTTTCCATCCAGTGGAAACCCGTACGCCTCGGATGTGGGATGCTGCTGGGCTGGGGGGAACACTAGGGTGGCAGGGCCAGGTTTCCTTAGGGGCACAGATTAAGCTGGAAAAACACGTGCACTTTGGTCTGTTCCAGAGCGTTGGGTGGAAGCTGGGCTGTAATAGAATATTCCTTCCTTCTGTCAACACTGCTTTACCTTAAATGACTGGTATTCCCTGTGTAACATCTTCCTGACCTCTTTGCTTTGACAACAGAAGTCTTGGTTTGACGGAAAGCTCCTCGTATTTATAGACTGCTCCCTGCAATAGGGAGGTATTGGTGGGGGGAAAGGAGTTTGTTGTGAGGTGAGGAAAATGGAGGTGTTCCTTGCAGGACCGCACAGCGAACAAGCCATAGGAGGAAAACGAGCAGGTCCCCTTTGCTGAGTGTTACCCGTGGGCTGTGCATTTGTTAATTGTTCTGTTCTCATATGGTAAACACTTCCCATCCTGCAATAGCTTGTTTGGTGTTAGACCTTGCTTTCTTCTTGCAATACATTGCAGGTGTGCATGCTGGTACAACCAAGGACTTACTACACTGTGTGGGAATGAGTTTGGGTTCTGGAGGTGGGGACCGGGTACCACCTCAGACACAGCAGAGAAGGAGTAATGCTGCTAATCAGAGTGCTGTGAGTCAGAGAGGCAATGAAACTCTCAATCTGGACGTTGCAAGCCTCATCCCGCCAATGGAGTGAGTGAATTTGCAATAACACTGCCATTGCTGCAATGGCAGCTTGTCAGGCGGCTACTGGAGCAACGAGAAGCTCTCAAGCTGTGGTAAATACACTCTGCATCGCTATTTTGTGACAGACCACATCCTCTCCCGAGCTCCTTTGCTAAACAAAAAGGGCCAGCTCCTCTGCTGGTGTAAATTGGGGTAGCACTGCTGAGGGTGGACAAGGGCTTAACCCCGGGATCGCTGTCTGAAGTCTGGCTGTCAGTCCCTTCCTCTAATCTCATGCCAGTTAGAGATGAACCTGTATTTTTACCTTCTGCTGCATGACTTAATTGATTTCTATTTTTTTCGATACTATTTGTTAATTCACATTGTGTATTTGGCCGACCAATTATATGCATGGCCATATTGTGTGACTGCAGCAGTCTGGTGCAGTGCAAGGAATGCCACATCATGTGAGACGTTTCATCTCCAGGAGTCACCTCGCACTGTGGTAGATGAATACATGCATGCAGTACATCCAGGAGAGATTAAACGTATTGACCGCTGCCTCTACTCACCATACAAATGTCATTGGTTTTTAATTCCCCACCCTCCCCCCCTTTTCTTGTTTTCCCGACACATTTTGGTCCCCTTTTCGCTTCTCCCCTTTTCCCTTAAGTAGAGATGACACAGATCAATACCTTTGATGGAAAGTAATAATCAGGCCTATTAAGTGACAAAGGTTTACTCTGTAACAGCTGTGCTGGCGGGAGAGGAGAGCTTGTCTGACTAATGAATCATGAAACAATCAGGCAGTAGCCATTTGTGTTTAGATCTGTAAATATGGTGTGGTTCAAGTGCCAGACCATCTCCAGCACTCCAGCTGGGGGCACAGATGGTCCACATTCAGAACAGCACGAGTGTAAAGAAAAGCTTCCCCCCACTTCCCCCTCTCCTCCTCTGTCCCACACTGCCCCTCTCAAAGGAACAGAGCAGCTCCAGGATGAACTTGTGTCGTGGGCAGGGGTCGGCACGCTGGCCTTTCAGCCCGAGCAGCTCCCACACAATGCCCGCTCTCTTGCTTGGCCACCGGGGGACAGGGCCAGGAAACACCTCAAAGCCAACGTGCTGTCGAAGTCCTATGCTTTGGACTAAAAACTGGGGCTTGGTCCTTGCTTTCTACCCCTTCGATTTCTTCCTGATGGTCTGCTGACACATTCCTCCTGAAAGGCACGATGATGTCCACTTGTAAGCTCCTAAAGGGCGAGTGAGTGGCACGTCAGGAACTCGGGGCTGAAGTGGCAGAGCACGGGCCCCAGAGAGGAATAAAGTGAGGGAGCTGGAGCTGTTTCCACACTCCCACCTGGGGCTGAGAGTGCAGCCTCTGGTACTGGTGGGATGCAGCTTCTCCCTTCACCTCCCACGGCAGCCCAGGGATCCCTACTGACACTGAACATGCCTCTCATTCTTTTTTTTTTATTATTTATTTTTTTCCCAAGCGCTGCTACCACGATGATGAATGTGCTGAGTGCTTTCTTCCCTGCATGGAAAACAGCAAATCAAGTAGCCCTGTTAATGAAGAATACAAGAAGTTAATTCTTGCCAAGTTTCACTGTTTTAAGTATGGACTTTAATGCAGGGGATTAGAGACCAGCCAGTCTTTTACACTGATGGAACTCCAGAGAATCCAAACAACAGGAGAAGGTATAATACAGGAATAATAACAATTTGAGGCCACAAAATCTCCCTTTAATCGGTGTGTGCCGTTGGAGGCTTAGTTGCCCGTTCCAAGTTACCTACTACTCTAGAACATTTATTTCCTTTCTCAGCAGGTGCAGATGTTGGTGTTAAGCCTGTGGATGTGCCGATATAAGTACATGGAGTGTGTGCTTTCCCTGAGCTCCTCCATCCCAGCCCCGTGGAGCTGGACCTCAGGTGGGTTCAGCGGCAGGGCTCTTGCTGCAGTGGGGCAGCTGCTGTTGCAGATATCTATTCTATGGACTTATTTCTGATTTCTTTTGCTGGAAATGGGTGATTTAGTGCAAGATGAACCAAAGCAGTAGCTGTATGTGTGGCCACACCAAAATTCTCTCTGGCTGAAGCACGGAAATGAGAGAGGCAGAAATGGATGAGTGTGCAGCTAAAGACTGCCTGGGGTTAGTGCTTTGTGGAGCAGTGAGGCTGTGCTGCTGAGACAACCTTTGCATAAACAGACGTCTGTCTCCACCCTGTTAGAATTAGGGCTGTACCTGAAAGCATTTAAAAAGTATATTTTCATTGTCTTTTTGTTGTCTTCTAACAGGGAAGATGGTGGTGGGTTACCATTGTCTGGATGGGTCAATGGCAGGAAACAATGAATTATTAGTGCTGTGATCTGCTCTTCAGACCTCTCTGAAGAAGGCAGTGCTGGCAGAAGTGAGGGCATGACTTGCCATTCTGATTTTAGTATTTATTTATCTTAGGGCTATCAAGCTAGTGAACATTTCTGCTCATTGTTGTTGGTTTCTCTTACAGATTTCCACTCCCTTGTCAGCTTCCTGGTCGTTGTGAAGAACTGTCCCCTCTTTGAGGGAGAAAATGTCTTTCCAGCAGGTCTGGCCTGGGGCTCCAGCTCTGCCTTGACACTCCATGATGCTTCTGCTGTTGTTCTGGGCTGCATGTTCTGGGATGATTCCTGCTCAGATGTGAGTCAGTGAGGATGTTTCACCTGTTGGTCGTTGGTGCTCATTTCACTCTTGCTGTATATATTTCACTGAGTACAAGCCAGTGAAAAGACACAACCCCATGTTCATGTGAAAAGCAGACAGGTTTCTGTGCCTGCATCCTACCTGCTGCTGACTTTCTGGCAGCCTATAAGGGCCAGAACAAATGAAGCCGAGTGGTGTCCAAAACTTCCTGGGTAAATCACCTCATCAGCTGCTTGGAGGTTGAAACGTGCAGAGAATAGAGCAGATTATGGATGGCTACCTCTCCTGGCAGCCCCAATAGCTGAAGTTGCTCTTTTCCTCTTCTCTCCAAAGAATCAGAATGCAGCTGTCATCAGGAGCACTCCCTGCTCGGTACCAATGACCTAAAATCTCATGGGATTTTGCATGTTGGACTGTATGAAGTGTGCTCTGTGAGTTTAGTTACGCTAAAGAACTATACAGACCTGTTTGAGTTGCAGAAATAGTGGCACAATCAATGTGAGAGGGTGATGGTTGGCTTGGCTTGAGATGTTTTCTTCCTTGTAGAAGGCTGGGTTTGAGTCTGATCCTCTCTCTCCCTGTGTTGGGTGGAAAGGTCTTGGGGGCTGAGGTCGCTACAGACCAGCACATCTCAGTGCAGTCTGTTCACAGAAAGAAAGTTCCTGAGCCCAGAAGCAAATATCTGACTTCTGTGTCTCAGCTGAATTGAAGAGGAGTGTATGGCACTGCGAAAAATACTTCAATTCAGATCACTTGAAAAAGAAAGCTATTTAAAGTGTAAAACAAGGCCAAAGTGAGCGAAAAGCACTGGAGAGAGTCATGACGCGTGCCTGACACAGGCACAGTACAGCCCTTGGGCTGCTGTAGCTGCTGGCAGCCCCCCTGACGTACAGCAAAGAGGTTTGGCTTCTTGTCCAACAAGGGCTTGGCCCAGGACGTTTGCCCTTGCAGAGGTTTTTCACAAGTGTTGATAACTCAGCCTTGATGACTTAAGATAACATAGTCTGAAATAGGGAAAAAGGGCAAAAGGGAAGAGGGAGCAGACTTTTTTCTTCTTCCTTTCTTTTTTTTAAGCCATTATTTTGTGTGGACAAAGGAGCAAGTTTGCCAAAACCCAAAGAAATACAGATTTTGTGGACTTCAACAATAGTACCATTCTTTCCAAAAATCACATTATGTCCCACCTCATTTGAGCTGCTGAATGGTTATGTCATGCAAAAAGGTGGGTGAGAGAGAAAAGCCCCCAAACTCTTTCAGCTACATCAGTGCAATCAATAAAGCTTATAAAAGTAATTATTCCCTGATTTAAGACCTGCTCTTCTGTTTGCAGTATTATTTGCTTACACTGACCAAAATGCTTTTGGGAACAAAAAGAAGTTTAAACTCGTATAAAAATAATTTCTCCAGGAAGTGGTTTTCATCTTTCTCTTGCCCAATGACCCTTCTTTCCTTTCTTCTTTTTTTTGGGAGGGGAATAATTTCTTTTTTTCTCATGAGCAAGGCTTAATTTTGCTTTTTGAAGGCATCTTCTTAGAAAAAGCGACAAGGGCCATGCACAGCTGGCTTTTGAAAATTGAGTTTCTACTGAAACTTCCCTGCTATTATCTTGACAATCTTATTATTATCAAAGCATGCAAATATTAGGTATGACAATGAATGTTCACGGCGGGGAGGAACATAGCCTGGCCATCAGGGGAAGTGGGCCACTAACAATTGTGCCCCCTGTTGCAAAAGCCATAATAATTTAATATTCTCATACTGGGAGTCTCCATTTTCTTTGGCCTGCACAGAGCCGCTGAGTGTGTTGTTTCCTTTTGGCCAAACCACAAGGGCCGTCCTTGAACATTTTGTGAGACTTCAAATAGAGGATCATGCTGATAATGACTTCAGGGCAGGATTTTTTTTTATTTTTTATTTTTTTTAGCCTAGGAATAAATGATTTAACTATTAAGCTGAATCAGGCTTTTAGCTTTTGAATGTAATTTATTTCAAGGTTGTGTTAAACTTGTTAATAGATCAACCGTTTTTCTTCTTTTGCCAATCTGCTTAGTGAAAAATAGGGAAGACAAATCAGCTAAATGTCATCAACTTGGTGTATTTGAAGTGTCACATATTGTAATCATTAACTACCAGCTGCAGTATCTGGGTATGGATTTTATTTTCTAGAATTGTGTGTATTCTCTGCTACTAAAATTCATCAGCAATATAGCAGGACGTGTAAAATCCCTCATTTTAAAGACAAATAACTTGGCAAATTGGTCAATTAGGTGATTTTTTAAAGAATGTTCTTGCTTCTTTGCACAGAACTGCTAGCTCCTATAGAAGTCAGACGTTAGGATTTCCATCTTCCTGGAAGACCGGCCCTTCAAAGCCAATTTGTTCCGTGTCCACATTGAGTCCTGTTCCAGTGTGCAGAGGAGGAACCACGCAGAGAGGGCTGAGCCTGGCAAACCTGGCTACTTAGGGTGAATTCCCCGTAGCACGTGAGTAGCAGTTCAATTGCTCCCAGCTGTCAGAAACCACTTGCTGATTTGAAGCAGAATACCTAGAATACCTACTCCAGAAACAGAGCTCTGGGCCAAAACTGTCACTGTCAATAGGGCATAGATTTACTTGTTTATAGTATGAGAAGGCTCAGTAGAAAAATGTTATTTATCAACCAAACTAAAGAAGCAGGGGTGATAGGTGAAAAATTGCAGGCAGTAGCTGCCACTAAAGGGCCTTTTAAAGGCTGTTATGAGGAATTCTTTCTCTCACCTTATGTGTGTCTGTCTCTGTGCATACAGAGTGCATACAATTTTGCAAGTAGATATGTACCTGAAAATCGTTAAAGATAGCTTAGGCAAAGTTCACCAATAAATATAGTGTTACAGTTTTAAGCACATGCTGGAGATTCCCATGACCACAGGGGTCCTGCCTCTTGTTTAACAGCCTGGTGGTCTGAAACATCAAGGTCAGAGTGCATCTATTGGTCTGTGTGTCTATTGTCTGCTCTCCTAACTTAGGCTGGTGAAAGGGATAATCGTGTCTGAGCCAGCCTCCACCTCTGCGCCCGCACCATTTGAAGCCTCGTCATGAATTATTATGGGGAGATGCTTCTGCTGGGTGGCCATTTAGAGACAAGGAGGAGAGGCCTCTATCCCCAAGTGTGGGTACTGGGAGCAAGGTTTGGGTTAAGTTAGCTGGGGCATCGGGGTTAACGCCCTTGGTCTTCCTTTGTTGAAAGTTGTGGGATTTTTGGCAGACAGAAAGCCAGGGTAGGGAATTCCTGCATTTCCCTGGGACTTACCAGTGTCCCGGCAGCAGAGACGTGAGCCTCTGTGTGTCATTCCTTTCTACAGAGAAGGTCGGACCTCTTCTCCTGCTGCAGGTGTATGTCACACGGGCTTGCAGGACATAAGGAGACAGAGAGCATATGGAGAAGCACTTAGAGAGATTTGTCTTTTTGATGTGCCTTTTGTCCTGGAGACGAGGAAAGCATTTTGCTTGTTATTGTTGAGAGTTGCTACATCCATCCATCCATCCGTCCATCCCCATGTGCCTGTGGAAGCCAGGGAAGCTGCAGCTGGGTACTGCTGCAGAAGGAAGAGTGTGGGTTGTGACTGCCAAATAAGGGGACACTTGAAATTGAAAAGCAACATATTGCTTACAGCAAGAAATAATACATTCTTTTATACTGCTGACTTCAAGTCCCTTGTTACAGTCTGAAAACAGGGTTTGGGACAGAAAGTAGGTTTTTAGCTATGGATATTTACTGTAGCTCCAGTGAAGTCACTGTGACTGTCAGCAGCATCCCCATAGCCCCACAGTTCTGCAGGCAGGAGTGTGTTGAGGGGTTTTGGTTGTTTTTTTGGTTTGGTTTGGGTTTTTTTGGTTGGTTGGTTTTGTGTAAGCTGTTCCAAACTCAATGGGGATAAAGCGGGCATTCCTTCTGAACAGGTTTCTCTTACAAACCATCACAAGGGCTGTCTGTACCTTCTGAACCTGCTGTTTGTGGCTGCTGTGGCTGACAGGACCTCTGCTCAGTGCCAGCTCCCTGATCCCCAAATCCTCCCAGTATGGAACAGCAGGGTAAACTCAGGACTGTCTGAGTTGCACTGACAATGAGCCTTGCCCAGGTACGTTGGAGGCTGGTGGCATTCCTGTCACAGCCTTTGCAGCCCCTGGTTCTCTGAAGGCCCAGCAGCTGAGGACAGGGCATGCTCTCTGATAGTCACCATGGCCTTATGCTCGGCCACTGCTTCCTCTGGGCCAGTCCTGGACATCCCCCACAAGAACAGGAAGATCCCACGTTTAGTGAATACCCAGTGCAGGAGAGAGCCAAATACCACTGGCAAAGCCTCTGTAAGAGGGCTTAGGTCCTTATAGGATCTCTTATTTGAACAGTCACAGAGTGGCTAGTGCCTTTCCTCTTTCTAACCTTAAGGATATAGGCATCTCCAAGAGCACTGGTAGCCTGAGCTAACTTTAAGGTATCAACTTCTGCAAATGGCTGCTGTGATGTCTTAATTAAAAGTGACATCACAGGTATGGTTCTCCACTCCCAAGGGAGCTACACTGGCTCCTTACTCTGGTGTTGGCTCATTTTCACAACTGAGGATCCACAGCCCAAGCTCAGTGGGTCACTTGGAAGGATAATGCTGGGCCCAAGTGCTGTCCTTAATTCAGTGTGTACTGGCATTGCCAGTAACAGAGTGGGCTGGGGAGAACCAAAGTGAAGGAGAACCAATACTGCCCTTACCTTGGAAAGAAAAAGCAGTTTGAAAAATGCATCATGTACTTAGACACTACGGTGACAGATTTGGAGTAAGTATCAGCAGAGAACAAAGGGCAGAGGATGAAGAAGGGCCCCCTGGGCTTAGATGCAACAGACTCATGTTAAGCTGGAAGAAAGTCTGTCCTGCTGGTTGAAACACAGACCTGGGTGGAGGGAGGTGAGAATTGACACGAGTCTGACCTAGGTTTGTACCTTCCAGTGCTTTGCTGAGTATTGCTGGGGTTTGGAATACAGGCTGCTCTGCCACGAGTGTGTGGGGGTGAATGGAAATGCTCTAAATGCTTCCCAGTCTGAAGATGGAAGCTGCTTCGTAAATCACAGGAATTGTTTAAAAACCCCGAGCAGATGCCTAACACGCTGCTGGCATGGTAGGGGTTAACTGGGACATCACCTCACGCTCCCACTAATTGGGCTCATTTGCCATGGTGTGGCTTCCAACACTGTTTCAGGAACTCAAGGATGTGAAAAAGATGGAGTGAAACCAATGCAAAGTGGGCTTAAAGTGACTGCTCTACTAAATGTCAACTGCACAACTAAATATATCCCTGAAAGTAGAATTTATGCTTTGCACTCCTTCGCTTTTTTATTGTGGTGAGAAAAAAGCCAGGAACCCAACGGGCTGTAACTTTAATAGGTCATTCCAGCCAGTGCTTACCTTTACAAAATCCTGATAATACTGAGAAGACAATACAGTGATCAAAAGCAGTGATGAGATTTTTTAGCAGCATTAACCGTCATGACCTAGCAAAATGAAAGAAAATGGTTTAACAGAACTGTCAGATCCAATATAGCTAATAAAGGCATGGATAAATGTTTATTACATACCGGAGACAGATCATTTCTGTACAGAAATTGAGGATGACCTTTACTGATAACTCTTATCTGCCTGATATCCTGAATAAGAAGAAGAGAGGGGGAGAGAGGGCTGTACTATCGCTGATATTTATGGAAGGTGGAGAAAAATTATAATTTGCAGATGATTGTTTTCAGACAAGGGCTCTTGGGAAAATAAAGATATGGAACTGTTCATTCTGCACAAGAGATTCCAGACTTTGACTTGGCTGTGTCAGACATCATGAGTGTGTCCAACAGGGGGACTGCTTGAGAGATTTGATTTTCATACATTTTTGACATAAATATATAATATATATGTTAGTGTGTGTGTGTGTCTGTGTTTGGGGGAGTAACAGTTGAATTCACACTGATTTTTCTCTATGTTTAGGGAGTTCCAAAGTTATTGAAGGAGTGTTGCTGTGAGTCACCCTCCCGCCAGCCAGGTTTCTAAGCTGAGCACCCATTGCTGAAGGCAGAGTTCCAAGAAAAGCCAGCTCCCCAAAGCTCTCCTGTCAAGACTCAAAGGTCAGACCGATGGAAGAAAATTGGAAATTCGAGCCAGTTATTTTGGGCTGTAAATGTGATCTAAGCATTTTTTGAAGAAATCTCTCTGCTCTGTTCCAGTTCCATACAAGTTAAACACAGAGTTTTTCCCACTCAGCCTAGAGTTCAAGCGCCCAAGACCTGACTTTTCTCATGTTCTCAGAGTGATGTCGAACTTCACATGCTGCAGAGACAGCTGTAGCCAGAAGCTGGGCACCCAGGAAACGCCACAAGCTACCTGTCAAAAACCTGACTAGAATGAGCTGTGAGTGAAACCAGAATCAGGCCTACTGCACAGAGTTAATCATAAATAATGCTGTCTCGGTAATGGTTGCAATTAGTTATGAACTTCAGTCATTTCTAACATTTCCATGTTGGCCAATTATGCTGCAGAAATTATCAAGGAACCCATAGCACATTAGCTTTGTGTAATGCCATTGTTTGGAGGTGCTCAGGTCAGCAGATCCTGGCAGGATGAATTAGCATAGCTCTGCCAGGCACAATGGTGCTGCCCTGATTTACGCTGCCTGAACAGCCCTCCCTTTGTCTGCTGGAGTTGGAGCTGCAGCAAGTTTAATCCGCAGCCTTGCAGTGGGGACTCTTTGGACCCAGCCTTATAGAGACAATGGCGTGTGTTGGCTCTCCCAGCTCTGCTGGTGACTTACTAGATGCCAACAGTAATTCTTAGCTCTGGTGGTAGTTTGACAATAAGCTGAAATCGAACTTTGATGGAGCAATTTGAAGCTGGGAAAAGCAACAGGTAATTAGTGGGCTCATCTGACTTCTTAAAAAGAGAAGCTGATCAGCTAAGGAAATTTCTTAAACTAGTGCTGATAAGTGGCTTACAACTTCTGTATGTGCTTGGCCTACAGCTTATTAAAATGCCTTTATTTTGATCTTAGAGGAGCGCAGAGCAGTGCTAGGATCGCTGCTCTCTGACGGCAGGTACGTGGCTTTTACTGGGGGGGCTCACTCTGCTGTACGCCCCGGAAAAATAAAGCACTGCAATTTGTTACCATTGTTACAGTCCCATCCTTGAATGCTCCATGTCTCTTGCTTGATTTCTTCAGAGAACAACTGACTTTTCTGCTTACGTGAACTTTTGTTTGTCAAATTATATGGGAAATAATAGCCTTGGATGCTAAAAGGCATTTCTGTGTTGGTAACCTTAAAATCCACAGTAGCTGAAGTGCTTGAGTGCTTTGAAGCTTCCAGACCAGGCCCAGAGACACACCATGAGGGAGACCAGTGCTTTCAATACTCTTTCTGATGAGATCTTGTGCCCTGTATTTGTTAATTGCCATGAGTTCACCCGGCTGCCTGTTTCCCTGACGATAGACTCTCGGTGCGTTTGCCTCGCGCGTGGATCCCGAGCCTGTCCTTTGGAGATCTGGTCGCTGCTTCTGGGCTCTGTGGTTTCAGAGAGAATTCTTTTAGAGCAAAAAATCTTGGGGAAATTAGTTGCAGTTTTAAAACAGAATATTTTGTCAAAATCAAATTTATTTCAATGAGGAACAATCTCTCTAATGGCTGAGAAGAATGCAAAGATTAAATGAGGTATGAATAGCTCTAAGATGGTACAATTACCACCTCAGAAACAATATATTTGTAAAGTTAATTCCTCTTGAACATGAACAATCTCCTTACACTTGACCCCTCTCTATTGCCTCTTCCATGCTTGAACTCTCCTTGAACTTTGAAGATCCATCTTGAGAGTATGATATGGCCATCTCTTTTGCATCTGGTTATTTTAGCTCCAATTTGCAGCCCTAAAATGGCAATTATGGTGATATATTGCTCAAGTCACCCGACATGGATTAGTATCGGGATCAGCGCGTTTATGCACAGGAGTAGTGAATAGAGACTACAGCTATGATTTTAAATGACTTGATTAATTCTGAAACAACACTTCAGAGTCCATTACATCCAGCAGGTGTTGGGGTTCAGGCTGCACTTCCGTTGTAGATTCAGGCCACCTTCCCTTAAACAGCAGCAACGTGTCATGTTTGTTGCCCCCTTTTTTTTTTCTCTTTTTTTTTTTTTTCCTTTTTGTGTCCAGCACGCCTTTCCTTCCCCTCACCCCTACTTTCTGTAGAAGTTCACTGGCCTTTGGGGGCAACTTGGACAATACTCCCTTGTCATAAATAACACGGTGAGATTCATGTTGCCAGACTGTAATAAGTTCCTTTCTACAAATCTCTGGGGACAGAGCCTGACTGGTGCTGGAGTAAGGCCTGGGTCGCGTTGGACAGCAGGGCTGGGGTTTGGCTCAGGGCCAGTTAAATAATGCTGAGCTTGCACAAAGTGTCTGATCATGTTAGTATACTATCACTGTCCTCTCAGAACTGACCCACGTTGCTGGGTATGGGTTTATTCTCTCTCACTCCAGTGGTACAGAGGCTGGATCCCCCCTCGTGCCTTTCCTCTCCCTGTTACCTGTTGCTGCTCCTTTGGGGGCAGCCTGAGAGCTCGTAAGGAATTGGGGACTTGTCTGGGATACGGCTACAGGTGGGGATGTAGGTTTTGGGCTGCTGTGCAATGCTGTGGTTCCCACCTCAGACTGGGGTTGTCCTTAAACGATAGAGGACAAAATGACTGGCCTAATGAAGGGATTTAATCTGCTTTTTCTCTTTGAGCAGATACTGTGAATGGGGGTGTCTGCCTGTCATCTTCACTGGCTTGAAAGCAGGACAAGGAGGGGCAGGTTAGTGTCGAAGGTTCCTGGTGAGGCTGCTGGCACCATGGCTGGGCTCTTGATCAGTCTGCTCCTTGTTCTGGGTCAGCACTGCAGAGAGGGAGGAAGTGACAGCAAAAGACAGGAGTCATCTGAGCTGGAGGCATGACTGGATTTGGATAAAGCAGGGAGAACCACGATGAAAGCTCTTGCTCTCAATACATCACTCTGCTGGGGCTGAAGGGACAGCCTTTGTCATCTGGCTTTATTATGTGCTTGTTGTCTTCATTGAAGCCTTTGTGGCCTGATCCCGCCGCTCTGTGTTTCAGTGAGAATAGTTCTCCCGGGTTGCAGGGGCTCAGGCAGCCCCGGGCCAGGCAGGCACCGCACAGGGAAATGGGGCTCTATTCAGCCAGGCGCCGAGGAGTGACTGCTGCATGGCCAAGGTGCTCCTTCCCATCAATAAGGGGACAAAAGTCTGGGGCTAATGAGAAGCACAGCATTTGAGTGTTTGTTTTAGAGACAGTGGCTCATTCTGCAGGCTGTGGTACGGCGGCAAGGGAAATCCCCTCTGGGTCAGGAGTCTCCCAAAGGCAGCAGCTTCTGTTTGCTCTGAATATGGGACTGCTCTGGGCAGAGTGACAGGAGCAGAGCCCACACTGATGTCCATGGAAAGCAGTGAAGCTGGTCTGTGTGTGTGGAATGTGCCTCAGCAGGACAAGCACAACGCTTGGCTGAAGGACACAGAAGGATCTATTCAGAGAAATTTACAGGGGAGGAAAGAACACAGGACTTGGACCTGTTGGAACGGGTCCAGCAGAGGGCCCCGAGGATGATCAGAGGGATGGAGCACCTCTCCTATGAGGACAGGCTGAGAGAGCTGGGGTTGTTCAGCCTGGAGAAGAGAAGGCTCCAGGGAGACCTTATAACAGCCTTTCAATATCTGAAGGGGCTCCAGGAGAGCTGGGGAGGGACTCTTTGTCAGGAAGTGCAGTGACAGGACAAGGGGGAACGGTTTTAAATTGGAAGAGGGGAGATTGAGATTAGACACCAGAAAGAAATTCTTTGCTGTGAGGGTGGTGAGGCACTGGAACAGGTTGCCCAGGGAAGCTGTGGCTGCCCCATCCCTGGAGGGGTTCAAGGCCAGGCTGGATGGGGCTTGGAGCAACCTGGTGTGGTGGGAGGTGTCCCTGCCCAGGGCAGGGGGGTTGGAACTCAATGATTTCTAAGGTCACTTCCAACCCAAACCATTCTATGATTTTGACTTGTCCTAAGTCTCTCACCCAGCTCAGCAGAGGGATGATTTGTATAGCACTCTGTAGGGGATGTGCTTCTTGGGGATCAGATAAGAATTATATACAGTGATGAGGGTTCAAACCTCTGTGAGAAAGGTGTCAAGGAAATACTTGGCATGCAAAGGAGTGGGTTTGGGTTGCTGTGAATTTTGGGTTTCATTCCTATGGGAAAATATCTTGTTTCTTCCCTTGATCCTTCATCAGACTTTTATTTCATTTTTAGGGTAGATGGGAAACAGCATAGGCTGTTCATCTGTGAAAACGGTGCATTTCTTATGGGAAGTTTAACTGCAGTGAGAAAGAACACAGCTTCTAAAAACTGTCACCCTACATCTTGGTAAGTGTTGGAACCTTTTCTCTGGGTGAAGAAATTGGTCTCTATTATAGAGCAACAGGGATATTTATTTTAGACTGAAGTTTGATTGAAAACTGAAATCAAAATGTGCATTTGGAGTGGTTGAAATCCAGCCCTAGAAAGCTGTGAAGAGCTGGGGGCAAACCTGGGCTGGCTCTCAGGAGCACAGAGCTCAGCTCTTGTCTAGTCTCGCATACCTCTGTTAATCTCATCTTTTCTGTGTAATAACTTTATGTAGCATAAGTGTTAGGTCAGACACTGTGTTCCCCAAGGAGCTGCCTGGGGCTGTGTGCTCTGGAATGACACACGCCCTCATCTCACCAGATTTTCCTTGTTTATGGAGCTAGTTCTGACCAAGAGCCCCTTGGGCAGCTGTGGATCAGTGCAAGGCAATCTTCTACCTCAGGGCTTCATGATGAATGCCCTGGTGCTTCCTGAGCTCACAGTCTGGGAGTTTGCCTATGTTTTAAAAAGGGACCTTAAGGTCCAGCTTCTTCAGATCGAGGGAAAATCTTGCAGCCTGGGGGCTCATTCCCTTATTTACCTCCACCTGAAAGGGAAGAGGGAGAAACTTCCCTTCTTTATTATAAATGGCCCAGGTGGGGCTGGAGGGAGGCCCGTGCCAGCCCACAGAAGGCTTGGATGACCCTTTAGCTACACGATATTCTATTCATGCATTTCAGGCTACTTGTTATCTTCAGTTGTTCCTCTTCCTGGTGGGGTCAGACACCTACAGATGCTTTTAATGTGTTAAAATATTCTCCTTCATCCATGGACTAGCAGTGCTGTAACTGCAGGGAAAGCCCTGGGCTGAAATCCAGGAGGCTCGAGTTTAATTTCTGTCCCTGCAGTTTCCGCTGGGTCACTTACCCTCTCTGTGATTGCATCTTCTGGCTTCAGACATTAGGACAGGGAGAGAAAATAAACAGGTTTTGCCCTGTAGCCAGCACTGCAGCACCCTGTTCCGGTCCAGATTTCTTTTTCCCTTTTTAAGGTAACTCTTTCTTGTGTGTGTCGAGTTTCCCCTCCTGCTTTAAAACACACTGACTCAGACCCTCCGGCAGCTTCAGCATCTTTCTGGTTCTTCCCAGAGCTCAGGCGGGTGTGTGCTGGTGACGAGGGGCCCAGAGCCGAATCCTGGTGGGGGGGTTTCCTGCAGGGGCCCTGGACAGCCCTCAGCAGCAGCTCGGCACCCCAGCGCTGTGGCGTTTCGCCCTGTGGCACCGGGGCGATGGCTGAGACGTGGTGAGTGGGGACAGGTGCAGGCAGAGGGCAGGGACTGGCTGCAGGATGAATGTCTCTGATCAGAACAGAGTCCTAAACGCCTGGCTGCTCTTGGCGCTGGCCAGCTGGGGTGCAGGGCTCGGTGCCTCCCTGGGGGCTGCTCGGGAAGCTTCTGGATAACAATTTCTGCCTGTGAAGCGGTGGATCAAGTCTCTCAGAAGACCCACATCCTTCCGAGCAGGGATTTTTTCTGAGCAAAGACATCTGTGCTGTGTAACATGCAGCACGTCTCGCGTGCAGGCACAGGAACGTCCCAGAAAACAAACCCCTGTCACAGAAGTGTGACAGCCATCAGCAGAGGCGGTGAGTGACAGGGGTCTCTCTCCAATCCCTGCCCCATTTGGAGAACACGGCTCCTTCTGAAGCTGTTCCTGACCTCAGGCGTGTTCCCTTCCAAAGTCCCGGCCAGGAGATGCTCAGCACTGGCAGCTTCTCCTCCTGCCCTCCCCGCACCAGGAGTCTTCAGCCCAGTGCTGCAATCCCCACACCAGGATTTTATTTATATCCCAAATCCCATTTCTCAGCACTGTCAGTTTTTTCCCTCGTGGAGAAGCGAAAAGACAGTTAAAGGGACTTTCGGTGACATCCCCCCTGTTTAATGAAGCTTGGAGTTATGGGCAAGTGACTCGAAGTGCCGTTATTATCTGCATGAGCGACCGAAGGGCGAGGGTCTCGCGGTGTGCAAAGAGCTCCCCCGCAAATGTGCACATTGATCATTCCTAATCAGACCATCCGGGTCAGGGGGGCCGCGAGACAGAGAGCTCGCACAGAGCTGACAAATGAAGCAGTGGAGCTTGGGGGTTAATGTAATATTCAAACAGAATGAGATATTCATTTTCTTATAAGCTTGTCACTTTTCCCTTCCTCTGACATTTTGCCGGAGACTACGATGAGGAGGCAGAGCAGGAGAGCGGATGAGAGAGACACGTCCTAACCAGGGGGGGAGGAGAAAATCCTACAAGTGTATCTAGAGAGCAGGAGGGAAGAGGCCTGGGGAAGCGCAGGTTTCCTGCCTCCTCCTTTTTCCAGTGCTTCGCACTCTTTTAGAGTAGAACGCTTTTTTTTTAAAGGTGAATATGCTTTGGAACCTTTTCTGCTTCTGCAGCCAGCGCTGTTCTGCAGCGTTTATTCTGCAAAAAGCCTGCTCAGGCTGGGATGTCTCTCAACCGGAGAAGTTTGGGGTGCTTCTCAGGCCAGCACTGTACTCCCCCCATGGAAAGCAGACTGCCTTTGGTGCTGTGCGAGGTGAGGGGCTGTGCCACCCCTGCTGGGCTGGTTGGTGCCTTCTTTCAGAACCATTGTACTGAGGGCTGTGGGCAAAACATATGCCAGAGGCATCATTACTGCTTTACTTGAGCTTTTCATGACTTTCTGGCTTCTCCTGGCAATAAGAAATGCCTCTCATGAGGATTTCTAACTATCTGCTCAAAATTCCCTGTACTTCCCAGTGCTTTGCATGCTGGAAGCCTGGCCCAGTACTTCGTAACAATTGTAATTTCAATGGCATAAATGGTATGTACCCAGCAGGAAAGGTTTGCTGGTTCATGCTGGTCATCCCTGCAGGGCAGGAGAAGGACTGGAGAAGCCCCCGTGGTTCTGGACTGGAACCAGAGGAGTGGTCAGGTTATGGCACAGTTGAGGCTTTTGTTCTACCTGAAGAAAGAGCCGCCTTAAGCTTCAGGGAGCTCTCAGCAAAAGCTTGCCTGGAGTTAACGATTTGAGAGATTTATTTGGCACTCTATAGGTTGGAGGGACTTAATGCTCTGAAGAATGAGAGAGGCGTGAGAAATTAAGGGTCAGAGCTCCTGTGAGATCTTTGCTGACTCACTGATTACCCCGCGCTGGGCCGTGCTGAGGTCAGGACTTCCCCAGGAGACCTGCAGAGCTGGACATCCTGTGCACTGCAGCAGAGCACCAGGGTTTGAGATGCAGCAAGGACCAAGTGCTCACCCTTGATAAATTCGGACACTCCTTCTCTAGACAGCTGTTGATCAGGAAATCATTCTCAAAATCAAGCCCATTTTCTTTTTTTAGCAGAGTTTCCTGCCCATCAGAAAACTTTGAGTTCTCGTGTTTTATGTTATCTCTCCCCACTGTATTTCTTAAGCATTTTCTTACTCTGATAAAATCTAGAATTTATATTTTTTTACAACTAGCAGTTACTTCAGAGCTTACAAGGAGGCTGTGAATTGATTTTGGTTGTTTCATCCCAGATGCAAATAACTCTGAGTCCGCTCAGGAGGACACCACGGGTCTTGACCAGGAGATTACATGGATCAGCAAGAGGAGTCCTGTGTTACACTGGCACTGCAGGAAATGGGAAATTTTTTCTTTCCAGGCTGCTCTCTGTAAAGTTTAAGGATGAAGCTGGAGGGAAAAACAGAATGTGAAAGGAGGAGAGGAAGCATCTTGCTGTTTGTCTTGTGCCTTTGAAGTGCACTGCAGCCCCAGTTCCACGAGAGCCTGATCAGCCTCATGGCTGCATGGCTTTAGACTGTGGTCTCCAAAGTTACCGAAAGCACAGCCCAAATTATCACACCAGAGCTGACAGGAACGTCTAATAGCAACAGCAACAACACAGAACATACCAACACCCCCAAATTTCTTTCCGTTTTCCCCACACACTGCGAAAAGCACGTAAGACGGAAGGAAGGCCTTTGGGGGAACGGTCACTGGGCTGGTCTCAGGAGATGAGAATTCAGCTCTCTCCTCCCAACGTGCCGGTACAAGACCTGGAATAACCAGCTGGTTATTATTTTTTTTATTTCCTTTGTTTTTCAGATCATTTCAAGATGTTCTTTTTTCTCCCGTCTGTTTTGACTACCAGTTCTTCAAGGCTGGCATGATTTCTTATTATGTCCCTTTTATGGAGGGGCTTTCTTCCAGCAAGAGCCTGTCCCGAAATACAGAAGAATAATACTGAGTATTTGTTAATGCTGACAAGCAGAATTATTTAATCTTCCTGCTCCTTTAACCAGCACTGCAGTCTGCTGGCTGCCTGCAATGTGAGGTACTTGGCAACATTTTTCTAAGACAAGCTCTCTCTCCTCATCAAGCTCCTGTCTCAGAGATTCATGTGAAGCATTTCAGTTTATTCAACCTTTAATCAGATGCCTGACCTATTCTGAACAGTGCTCAGCTTATGACCTCTTCCCAATAAACAAGTTTTAAACAAGCTGCCACATCAGATTTTTTGCAGAAAACGAATGTGAGACAGCAAGGAGAGCTAATCATGCCAAATATCGCTCTTCCTGCCAGGCCACTCTCTCTTCTTCCCTGCAAGAATTAATTTACATTTTTGGAAAAGCATGGCCATCTCACTGAAAAGAAATGAAACAATTTCTCTAGTGTCGAGAAATCTTCTGTTCTGTGGGGAATGAAGTGTATTTAATTAGGCAAATGTTCTTAGTGAGTTGTCCTGAAATGAAGACTGTACAGGGTGTCTTCTTCTGCTGGAGGTGCTAGAGGAAGGTGAAGGCACACGCCACAGTCCCCTTGGGACACGGAGTGCTTCAGAACTCATCAGGAGGGTGTTTGGAGAACTCTCTGACACACTGAGGGCTTTGGGCCCTGACTCTCACAATAATGCACTGTGCAAGTCATTGGGGGGGGATCTCTGTAGACTAGAGCTGGGTCTTCATGTTGAAAATATTTTATGTTTCCCCCACCCCCCTTTCTCTCTTTCTTTGATCTTAAATAAGCAGTGGAACTGGAAAGGAAAAGTGATTTTTCAGTGACTGCAGTCAACCAGAACTGCTGCCATCTTTGGAATGCTTACTGGCAGCTTCACAACAGAAGAGGAAGCTCCAGTGGGTAAGTGACTGGATTGCACTCACCCTGAGGGCGATTCCTGCACCAGCAGGTAGCACAGACAGGATGTGGGGCATAATGTTCCCTTTTCACCTACAGTCTCCATTTTGGACTCGTAACTCCTTTTACTGCTACTAAATGCAGGTTTCCTCACTTTCCCTGTCCAACAAGGTGGGAAGCATCCTCAGGCTTTGCAGTGCCGTGCCAGATCAGTGCACCTGGCTGCCAGCCCGGGGCAAAGAATTATAAATATTGGTGATGAGGACACCTGTTCACTGGTGTCTGAACTTCCCTGGAATATCCTCTACTCCCTAAGTTGGCCACCTGCCTAGTACCTGCGCTGCCTTGGCCTGGTGAGAGCAGAAACCCTGGGATCAGAGGTAAACGCCACAAGTTGTGTTCTTGCTGGCTGTTGGCATCACTGTGCAGCTGAGGCCTGCAGCGACTGCGGGGCCACACAGCAAATATTGACACTTGGTCTCTGCACTCAACACAACAAGCTCCAGGACACCATTGTTTGCTGGTAATGTTGATTTTTCAGGGTTTCCTCTGGCTCTGTTCCCTGAAGGTTCTGTGAGAGGTGTTTAAATTAGCATAGACCAGAGGTGCCATCACAAACGCTGTCAAGCAAGTAATGTCATTTCTCTTGTACAGCCCGGCCTCGATGACACGTGGACCTTGTCCATGGGTGAGGCTCGGTGCCAACAAGCAGGGCTGGCAATAACTCTGCCTGTTTGCCTTCCTTTCTGGTCCCTTTGGACTGGAAACATGTTCCAAGGTGATTTGGTAATAGCTGAGCTCAGCCCTTCCCTCTGGCTCCTTCTGTGATGTTCAAGAAATCACAACAGTAGAAAATGGATTTTTGGTTAGTTTGGTAACATTTTGAGGAGGCTATTGAAGTTGGTGGCTTCTGGTCAGTAGCTTGTGGCACAGGCTGAAAACGTGCAAAGGGAAGGTAGGACTCATGTATTATCCTCTTGGAAAAGGAAACAGGTGAGGGGACCAACCCTGGGCTGATCACCCTGCTCCAGCATTGCCCACCTTCTCCATCTCCATGTGGGACCCGGCACACTCAGGCCTCTCCAGACACTCCACAGTCACAAGAAAATTTTAAGTGCAACTTGATTTTTTTAAAAATTAACTGCAATTATTGTGTAGTTTCCGGTGTATCTTGAACACCTTAGACTGTGTTTGGCTGTTGGTTAAATTAGAAAAAGATAAAACAGCTTTTTCAGACTTTACAGGGTTTAAGAAAATTTTGTCTGTGCTTCTCTTAACTGGACTTTAGTTGAGTTTAAAAGGGGGAAATGTCTCAAACCATCTAGTAATTTTCCCTCTTTCACACTAGATGGCCAGTTGTGTTAAGCCCAAGCCCCGTTTTCTGTCTCGCCAGGTGGGAGGCTCTTGGTGAGCAGAACATGAGTGTCTCTGCCAAAGCTGGACTCAAACCCTGCTCAAACCCTCAGGACACTCTCCAGCAATTCCCTCTTGGGTCAGAAATAACTTTTCCCACTGCCTGACTTTCATAATGTCTCATTCCCAGCAGAAATAGTATTGAACAATAAAAGCAAGGGACAACACCTCTGTGAGGAGGAGAGGAGCTGCAGGGAGCGGCATCCCTTGGGTTGGTATTTGAGGCAGGAGTGTAGCACACAGCAAGGTCTTCTCCTTTGTTCAGTTTCCATACCTTTTTTTTTTTTTTCCTTAAAATGGCTTGGCACCGGCTTATGCTTTATATGAAATATTTATTATTTTCTTATTTACATTAATTTTGAATGCTTGATCACAAATCTGATCTCTCTCTAGTTTCTTTGCTCACTTCCCAATAAACCAATTAAAGCCCAGCTGCTATGCAGGACAGAGTGGGTATGAGTCAGATCCTCCTTCTTTTATAGATTGCTCTTGTGTTCTATCTGTCTGGCAAGAATTTAATTACACTGAAGAAAAAGACAAACATCTAATATTTCACTTGGGGATGGAAAAATCTAAGAATCCTTAGGTTTCTCCCAGAAACAGTTGTGGGGTAGTGCTTTTTGGGAAAGCACTAGCTGTGCTGGTTATCCACCTGCTGTTCTTAGTCTGTGCAGAACCAGATACCTGGACATCTCGTGGTACCTGCCCCCTTGCAAGGATTTGGCTTCAGCAGGCGCTGCTGCTTCTGCAGAGATTCAACTAATCTGTCTGTCCAAGCTCATCCTGGTGGCCCACGTTCGTGTTTGAGTTGTCCCTCTCTGCTGGTGGCCAGATGTTAACGAACTTCAGGGCCTCAAGACACATCTCACTCATGGGATTGCCAGAGGTAATGAGGGTGCTGCTTCCCACAACTCCAGCTTTTTGCTCTAGAACCACATTTTCATGGTTTTTAGCCTAGGAAGATGGCATTTTAGGCAAAAGCAATGATTTCTGTCATCCTCTGCAGCTTTGCAGCCCCTAGTGATCAGATCACTTTCCTCTCAGTGTACTCTCTTCTCCATGAACTCCAGCCAGCTGTGGTAGCCTCAGGGGATGTATTTTGCATACATTTGCTCTGACCCTTGACAGCAAAGTGCAAACACCCTCTCCACAGGAGACGCACTTACATGGGAGCTCCCCGCAGAGCGTGAGCTGAGGAGAAGAGGGCTTAGAGCTGGGCACAGTTCCTGAGGGTGGGCTTAAATAAACACTGAGCCTTTCTGATGGTGCCCAAGCTAAGTAAGGGAGAAACTGGTATGTGCAAGGAAGGGGCTGGGCTGCCAAAATGTGCATTTCTGAGACAATGGCACCAGGAGCCAGCTTGGTGCCATTTACAGACTGCTGCAGAATGTGATCCAGTTTTGTGATGGGACAGAGAATAGGGCTGAGGCTCTGGGTAAATGCTGTTTATAAATAAATACATAAATTCAGTCTGAACAGAAAGAAAAAGCTGTTATTTTCCACGGTAGAAGACCCCCACCCCAAAAGCCAGTGCTTAACCATTATTTTTTTCCCAAGCTGTCCTCTCTGTGCCCCAGTGGGCAGTGAGGGACTGCTGCTCCGCAGCCTGGAGCATCCCTGTGTGTCCAGCTCCTACCCACCAGGACTGGAGCATCCCAATGCCCTGTCAGGCTGCTGTTTTCTTCTTGCATCTCTTACTTGGAGCTGAACGCTGCTGTGCTGATTCAGGCTTTCTTGGGTGTCATTCCAACTGTTGTACTGATGACAAAGAGCAGCCTGTAACTGTAGCAGATGTAACTGTAAACACCACCAGGAGAACAGACTCCTGCATGCGGTGATGGAGTAACAGGCACCGAGCGTGGGGCCTGGGGAACAGCCTTTATTTCTGTTCCAGGCTCCGTTCATGGAAGAGACCCTTCCCTGGGAAACTCTGTGGGGTGAACCTGCTCGGTCCATCCCAGTCACATTCTCCTTTTCCAGCCTTTCATCTTCTGAGGAGACGTGCTGTCAGAGAAGCCTTAAGCCCCCGTGGGAGCTGAACATGGAGGATGTCCCCTGTCCCAGCTGCCTGTGAAGGAACAGGTTGTGCATGGTGCCTCCCACCCAGGTCTCTGCCACAGGGAACGAGGTGCTGAGGTTTCAAAAGCTCAGCTAAAGATCCCCTCAGCTGGGGCAGATCCAATTAACATCAGGCCAATGAAAACACATTTTGGGACTTGAAATAGGGCTCTTGGCTGAGGCAGCAGCAGTTTGGCTGTTTAGGTCTGTGGGACTCTAGGTTTTACCCGTCTCACTCCCCTTCACTGCAATAAGAATCAAAGGTGTAAGCATTATTATCAACCAGCAAGAAGAAAGAACTGAGTGGTGTCCATGCCTTTTTCTGTGAACAGAGCTGTGCATCTTGTGAGCCAGTGTCTGAACCCAGCCCCACGTGGGTGCAGGGCAAAGGCAGGAGCTCCGAGGGCAGGGGGTGTCAGGCTGGGGTCTGCATCCTGCTGTCTGTCTGTGCACCTCAGCCTGGGAACTGGGGAGGGGATTTCAACCAAAAAAAATAAGAAAGAAAAGCTACTCCTGTGAAATGTTGTCTGCAAAAGGGCAGATACTTATAGAGCAGATTTTGCTGGTTTTCATGGGGGTTACAGTAACAAATTTCATTGGTGCTTCTGTAAAATCCCCGTTAAAGACTCTCTTGTCTCATTACACAGAAGCACCTGGCGCAGAGGGGCCCGCTCCTGTGAGCCACCTCTTGATGAGACCCATTCTAAGTCAAGTATTTCCAAAAAATACTTTGAATATCTATTTAGTTCTACTGATAAAGAACAAAATTGTTGTTCAAGTTAAATATTAGTTCATGTAGAATTGACATCTTGATTGTTTGTTCTCACATTTGGAAAGGATTAGGCAGTGGGCATTTGAATGTCTGGGCTGCACAGATGAAATTACACTGTATGATTGCAGTGCTCAAGTCTCGATCCTAATTCTACTGATCTTCATATATGAAATTCACGATCTTGCTCCTGTAATTTCAGAAAAATCCTGGATATTTTTAAAGGGGAAAAAACCTCCACGATCCCCTACTAAAATTTAACTTAACCCTAAACTTCTTTCTTTGCAAGCCGCTGTAAAGAATGAAGGGCATACAGGAGTTAAACTACCACCCAGCCCCAAACCCCACCAGAGCAGTTTAGTGTAAAAATGTTCTTTTTATGTTTAAAGGGTACTGTTAAGTGTTTTGAATTAAATTTCCTGTGATCTGTTAAATTTTAAGCAGCGTTTCCACAAGTTATTTTTTCAGTTAAGTTAAGACACTGTCCTGGCAGAGGCCGGAGTGGTGTCATTCAGCTGGAAGTGCTGTGTCCCTGTCCCCCCCCCATGGCAGTGCTGTGGCTGTGGCAGTGCCCAGTGCTCCTGTGTGGAGGCAACTGAAAGGACTCGCAGCAGGAGGGAAAAAAAATCATGGTTTAAAACTTATTTTTATTTTAGGTTTCTTCATTGCATTTCCCACTGGACCTGAAGGAAACCCTCTCTGCATTTCCATTCCCATATGATGGGAGCTATGGGATGTCAGCCTGCAGGGCTGGGGGGAGGCGGGAAACCCGCCTTGGCGCTGGGGGGTTGAGTGCTATTATGCCTTACACAAAACTTGCTTCAGAGGAAAGAGAAAGATCTTTCCCCAGTAATTTTAATCATAAAAGGCCACCTTCATTAAGGTCTTTTGTCTGCTTAGCATCACTGATGGGAAAAGCATATACAACTTGAGCAGATTTCAGGGCTTCAGCTCAGACTGGCTCCTGCGTGGGGCTACCCTCCCTGTGCTGCTGTTTGCCCCTGGATAATTTGTGTAAATCGGCTGGGCTTTTCAGTGAGAAAGCAGCTGGAAGCACCAGAAAGCTGAGATACTGTGTCAGAAATCATGAACTTCAGGGAACCGGCCCTAAATCAGAAACCTGAAAAAAGAGAACTGCACACCTCTCTTGTCCCCTGCAAAATAGGGGGTCAGAACTGTAACTGATGGAGCTGATGACATTCCTCAAATAACCCCTGCACAGCACCCGGTGTTCCCTCCTCCATCCCTTGCCCTTGATTCCTGCTGCAGGTCCCTTTCCTGGCATTCAGGCGTCTGTCTCTGTTTTCCCTCAGTTGTGGCGGTGCCTCCTGCTTCCCAGGAAGACAAGATGGCTCAGTCGCCCTGCAGTCAATCGGACAGCTTGGCTTGCGCGGGAGAGCCTGGCCAGCCCGTTCACATTTTGACCTCCTACATCTGCTCATCTGAAAAGTTTTGGATGCGCCCAGCCTCCTGGTGGTGCCTGCTCCTCAGCTCCCGCGCCGGGCCCTGCCTGCGCCCTGGCACCCCAAAAAAACAGCTTCATTTGCTGAAACTGCAGGCTGCTCAGCCTCACTTACTCCTGCAAGCCTCTTCTGAAGCCACCTTGCTTTTGGAAGCGGTTAGCACGTTTCTCTCTTGTTAAATCCTCCCGGATCATTTTTGGAGGGTACTCCTGTCAGAGCTCAGCCCTGCGCCTCGCTCAGCTGGGGGCACTTTCCCTGGGGACGGCTGCAGGCAAACGCCAGGCGGACTCCATAGAGTCATAGAATGGTGTGGGTGGGAAGGGACCTTCAAGCCCCCCCAGTGCCACCCCCTGCCCTGGGCAGGGACACCTCCCACCACACCAGGTTGCTCCAAGCCCCCTCCAACCTGCCCTTGAACCCCTCCAGGGATGGGGCAGCCACAGCTTCTC
>BJBW01002526.1:3104-15411 GCA_004320125.1 Scolopax mira
GGGGGGGAATGGGGACACTGGAGGACATGTTGGAAACAGTGGAGAGATGCTGGGGATGGAGATTCTGGGGTGAGAGGAGGGATTCTGGGGATCCCACGGTGCCAGCAGTGAACCCCCACTCCCCCAGCCCCGGACGCTCACCCTCGTCCCATGACAACGAGATCGTGATGATGAACCACGTCTACAAGGAGCGGTTCCCCAAGGTTTGGGGGATGTGGGGGGACTGAGGGAGGACATGGGGTCTTGGGTGGGGTGGTGGGGAGGTGGTTATGGGGTTGGGGGATTATGGAACAGCTTTGGGAGGGGGTGTTGCGGGTTAATGGGCACTGGGGGAGGATATAGGGTCTTGGGGGGGATCCTGGCAGGGTTATGGGGGTCTTAGGGGGTTATGAGGAATCTATGGGGGATCAGGGGGGCTCTGAGGTTCCTGGCAGGGAGGTGTGAGATCTCGGGGGGGGGGGGGGGTGTCTGGGATGTCTATGAGGCACTGGAGGAGGTTATGGGGTCTTGGGGGGCTGTGGGAGTGTTGGGAGCCGTGGGGAGCCCCATCGGGTTGGGTCCTGCAGGCAACGGCGCAGATGGAGGAGCGGCTGGAGGAGTTCGTGCGGGGCTGTGGCCCCGGGGGGACGCCTTTGGCCGACGGTGCCCTCAGCTTCATCCAGCACCAACTGGTGGAACTGGCCCGTGACTGCCTGGCCAAGGCCCGGCACGGCCTCATCACCGCCGGCTACTTCTATGAGCTGCAGGAGAACATGGAGCGGCTGCTGCAGGACGTGAGCCACGGGGCCCAACAGCACCCAATGGGACCCAGTGGGACCCAACAGGGACCAACAGGACCCAAGGGTGCCCACGGGGACCAATAGGACCTGATATGGACCAACGGGATCCAAGGGTGTCCAACAGGGCCCCAAAGGACCCAATGGGATCCAGCAGGACCCAATGAGAGATCCAATAGGGAGACCAACAGGACCCAGTGGGCCCTAAAGAACCTAATGGGACCCAGCAAGGACCAATAGGACCCAACAGCACCCAGCTGGTCCCAGTGAGGCCCAGTGGCACCCTTAGCACCCAATGAGGACCCACCAGGGCCCAATGGGAACCCTCAGCACCCAGGGAGACCCAACAGGAGCTCACCAGGGACCCAGTGGGACACCCCAGGACCCAATGAGATGCCCCAGGGCCCATGGGACCCCACCCCCCACGTTAGGGACCCTCCTGACCCACCCACCCACCCCCTTCCCTTGTGTCCCCCCAGGCCTACGAGCGCTCGGAGTCAGAGGAGGTGGCCTTCATCACCCAGCTGGTGAAGAAACTCCTCATCATCATCTCCCGCCCTGCCCGGCTTCTCGAGTGCCTGGTGAGTCCCCCGGGACCCTCCCATCCCCAGGGGACCCGGGCATCCGAGCCCTGTGGAAGTCCCCCCCCACCCCCCATCTTCCCCCCTCCCCATCCCATTTTGCACCATCCCAACCGTCCAATGAGATGAAGCCCTTCCGGTCACCCTGACAACGCCCTGGCCAATCCCTGTGCACAGCCAATGGGGTGGCAGGGGCTGCTGTTGCCATGGTGACAGCCATGTTGCCAGGGCAGCGCTATGGTGATGGAGCATCCCGGGTACCACCGGGACAAAGGCCGGGAGTGGGGAGGGCACACGTGTGTGCACTCGCCTGTGTGCTCTGGCACATGCAACGGCAGGCACAGCAACACACGTGTGCACACATGTTGGGGCCCAAACATGTACACATGTGTCCCAGTGAGTGCACAGATGGATGCCTACACTCTTGCACACGCTCTCATATGTGTGCACACCCTTGTGCACCAGCATGCACACACACACGTACCCGCACATGTCTGCTGGTGCATTGCACCGTGTGCTGGTGCGTGTCCCCTCCCTGCACACGTGTGATTGTGCGTGACAAACCCCCCGCTCCCCACACACACGTGGTGGTGTGTATCCCCACCGTGTGCACATGTGTGACGGTGTGTGTGTCCCCCCTGCACACGTGTGCTGGGGCGTGTGGGCGCAGGAGTTTGACCCAGCCGAGTTCTACCAGCTGCTGGCGGCGGCCGAGGGCCAGGCCCGCGAGGGGCTGCTGAAGGCCGACATCCCCCGCTACATCATCGGGCAGCTGGGGCTGGCACGGGACCCTTTCCCCGGTACACGCGTGTGCGAGTGGCTGTGGGGTTGACACGCGTGTGGGAGCATGTACACGTGGTGTGGGAGTGTGCACACGCATGTGGGAGCGTGCACACACAGGGCTTTGCGTGTGGACGGGGCGTGCATGGGGTCTGTCTGCACGGGGGTGGGCAGGGCTGCACACGCGTGTGGGAGTGTGTATGTGTGTGTGGGAGCGTGCACAGGGGGGTTATCTGCATGGATTGGGGGGGTGGGGTGGGAGGGGTGCACAGATGGTGTGTTGTGCAATGGGGGTACACATATGTGTACACACATGTCCCCACACACGTGTGACACCCCATGTCCCCACAGACGTGGTGCATCTGGAGGAGCCTGACAGTGGCGGCAGCAACACCCCGGAGCCCGAGGAGGGGGCTGAGGTGGGCGCCAGGGCAGGGTCCCCCCCCCGTGTCCCCCCATGTCCCCATGTCACCCAATGTCCCTGTGTCACCCCGTGTCCCCCCAGAGCCGCAGCACCATTCCCAGGACCAAGAAGCCACCGGGCGAAGGTGACTTTGAGACCATCAAACTCATCAGCAATGGCGCCTATGGGTGAGCAACCCCCAATACCGGGGTCCCTGGGGGGTGTCAGACATCAGGGGCACCAGGGGGTTCCCAGACACTGGGGTCCCCAAGAGGTTCCTGGACACTGGGGTCCTCAGGATGGTCACAGACCCCGGGGTCCCTGGGAGGTTCCCAGATACTGGTGTCCCCGGGGGGTTCCTGGATGCCAGGGTTCCCCGGGAGGGTCCCTGGTGTCCCTGGTGTCCCTATGGCGGGGTGACACAGTCGGTGCCGGCAGGGCGGTGTACCTGGTGCGACACACGGCCACCCGCCAGCGCTTCGCCATGAAGAAGATCAACAAGCAGAACCTGCTGCTGCGCAACCAGGTGGAACAGGCCTTCGTGGAGCGCGACATCCTCACCTTCGCCGAGAACCCCTTTGTCGTCAGCATGTTCTGCTCCTTCCAGACCCGCCGCCACCTCTGCATGGTCATGGAGTACGTGGAAGGTGGGCGTGGGGACGGCGGGATATGGGGCTGGGGGTCACGATATGGGACTGGGCATCATGATATGGGACTGGGCATCACGATATGGGGCTGGGCATCATGGTATGGGGCTGGTTGTCATGATATGGGGCTGAGCATCACAATATGGGGTTGGGCATCAAGATATGGGGCTGGTTGTCATGATACGGGACTGGGCATCATGGTATGGGGCTGGTTGTCATGATATGGGGCCTGGCATCAAGATATGGGGCTGGGCACAGGGTGGTGCGGTGTGGTTTGGGTGGGTGTGGGGTGGTTTATGTCACGATGGGGCATTTTCCCATCCTGACACGGTGCTTTTACACCCAGGTGGGTGCTCTGTGGGGTGTGCTGGGATGTGGTGGCTGGTGATGCTGTGACACACGCTGCTGCCCCCCCCTCCCCGTGTCACCCTTGTGTCCTCCCCCTTGGGTTCCTTCCCATGTTCCCTGTGATCCCTCTGTGTCCCCCACCACATCCCCCCCCTGCCTCTCCCCTCCGTGTTCTCCTTTGGGTCCCTCCCCTGCCCCCCTTCATGTCCCCCACTGTAACCCCCTCGTGTTCCCCCCCACCGTGTGGTGTGTCCCCCCCCAGGCGGGGACTGTGCCACGCTGCTGAAGCACATCGGGGCGCTGCCGCTGGAGCTCGCCCGGCTCTACTTCGCCGAGACCGTCCTGGCCCTGGAGTATCTGCACAACTACGGCATCGTCCACCGCGACCTCAAGCCCGACAAGTACCACGGGGTCCCCTGGGGACGGGGGTGGGGACACACCTGGGTCCCCCTGGGGCGGGGTGAGGGGGGTCCAGTCTGGGAGGGGGAATCCTGGGTCCTGTTGGACACCGGGGCTCCCAGGGTGGGTTGGGGGGGCATTAGGTTGGGGTGGAGGGGGGGGTCGCTGGATGCCTGGATCCCAAAGCGTGGAATGGAGGGGATTGATCCAGGGGTCAGGGGGGCTACTGGACCCCTGGATCCCCCCTGGGTGGGGTGAAGGGGGTCAGTCCAGTCTGGGGGGATGTCACCAGACACCTAGGCCACCCCTCCTACCCCCAGCCTGCTGATCACCTCGCTGGGCCACGTGAAGCTGACGGACTTCGGTCTGTCCAAGATGGGGCTGATGAGCCTCACCACCAACCTCTATGAGGGACACATGGAGAAGGACGCCCGCGAGTTCCGTGACAAGCAGGTGGGTGTGGCAGGGCATGGTCGGGCGTGGCCAGTGGGCGTGTCCCATGCTGACACCCCCCCTCTTCCCCCCCACACCAAGGTGTGCGGCACCCCCGAGTACATCGCACCCGAGGTGATCCTGCGGCAGGGCTACGGGAAGCCCGTGGACTGGTGGGCCATGGGCATCGTCCTCTACGAGTTCCTGGTGGGCTGTGTCCCCTTCTTTGGGGACACTCCCGAGGAGCTTTTCGGGCAGGTCATCTCCGGTACGGGGGGCACAGGGACATGTGGATGGGGGGACATAGGGACATAGGGAAGGTCATCCTGGGGACATGGGGATGGGGGGACATAAGGACATGGGGCAGATCATCTTGGGGACATGGGGTGGGTCATTTCGGGTACGGGGGGGACACAGGGACACAGGGTTGGGGTCTGCCATCTCTAGTACAGGGGTGGGGACATGAGGGACACAGGGGGAGCAGATCACCTGGGGTGTGGGGACACGGGGGGATGTGTGGGATGGGGGAGCGGGTCATCTTGGGTACCTGGGGATGGGGACATGGGGAGAGGGCAGGTCACTGCTGGTACTGGCACAGACACGGGGACATGATGGGGGGCAGCAGCTGTGACCCCACACTCACTTGTGTGTGTGTCCCCCCCCCATCAGATGAGATCCTGTGGCCAGAGGGGGACGAGGCGCTGCCCCCCGATGCCCAGCACCTTATTTCCTGCCTCCTGCAGCCTGACCCCCTGCGGCGCCTTGGGGCTGGTGAGACATCCTCCCCCCCTCCAATCCCCCCCAATCCCCCTGACACCCCCCTCCCCTCGACCCCAACAACCCCATCCCTGTCCCCAGGGGGGGCGCAGGAGGTGAAGGCTCATGGCTTCTTCGCGGCGCTGGACTGGACGGGGCTCCTGCGGCAAAAAGCCGAGTTCGTGCCACACCTGGAGTCTGAGGAGGACACCAGCTACTTCGACAGTGAGGGACCCCCCGGGCCCCCCCACCTCAGGACCCCTCCCCAGGACCCCAACTCTGAGACCCCCAGGACCCCCACCTAGGATTCCTCTGGGACCCCAACCCTGGGACCACTTCTCACCCCTCCCAGGGGACACCCCATTGACACCCCATCTCCCCCCCAGCACTTCCAACCAGGGACAACCCCCCAGAGGACCTTCAAGTCCTCCCCATAATGGGACTCCCCTCCACCAAGAATCCCCCCCATGGGCCCTCCCAGGACACCCCCGCTGTGTGTCCCCTCTATGGGGTGACACTACGGGACCCCCACCCGATGTCTGTCCCCCCCACACAGCGCGCTCGGACCGGTACCCCCATGTCACCTCCTACGAGGACGAGGACACGACGGAGGATGAGCCCGTGGAGATCCGGCAGTTCTCATCCTGCTCCCCCCGCTTCAGCAAGGTGGGGGCACGAGGAGGGGGGGACACACAGACATGGGGGGAGGACAGGGGGTCTGGGGGAGTGTGGGGACAGAGGGATGCACAGGACCTTGCACAGCCCTGCCTGGTGCAGGCACAGCTCCGTGCAAAACCTCGTGCAACCTTTGTGTGATCAGGTGTGTGAAAGCCCTCATGTGGTCATCACACACGTGCAAACCCCTCGTGCAAGCCCTCATGTGACCGTTGTGTGATCATGCAAGGCGCAAGTCCTTGTGCGTTCACACATCTGAAAGCCCTCGTGTGATTCCACGTGGGCAAGCTCCCATGTGATCATGTGTGCAAATCCCTGCGTGACCCTCATGTGATCACACCTGTGGTGTGCCAACCCCCGGGAGACCCTCGTGTGGCCACGCATGTGCAAACCCTCGTGCGTGTGCCGTGCAGGTGTACAGCAGCCTGGAGCAGCTCTCGCAGCAGCCGCCGGAGCCGAAGGCGACCAAGGGGCGACCGAGGGACGAGGGGAGACGCGACACCTTCGCCCGTGACCGCGGCTGGCGCACGGCGTCCCCCGAGCTGTGAGTGCCCCCTGACACCGGGGTCCCTAAGGGGGGGTCGTCACACCTGGGTCACCATTGTGGGAAGGGTGGGGGGGGCACCACCCTGGGATCTGCCCACAGAGGCGGGGGGAGCAGTGGTCAGTGCCCCCTGAACACTTGGATCTCCTGAAGGGGGGGTCACACCTGAGTCCCTAAAGTGGGGGGGTGACACCTTGGGGTTTGCACGGATGCCTGGTACCCCCGAAGGAGGGTGATTGTGAGGGGGTGAGGTGGTCAGAGCCCCCCCAAAATGCTTGGACCCTTGCAGGAAACGGCCACCAGCGGCAGAAGGAGCTCCCCCCGAAGGCGAGGGCAGCCCCCCACCGGGCGCCCGTCGACGCTTCTCGGCGCTGCTGGAGCCAGGACGCCCCGGGCCACCCCCCGAGGAGAGGATGCCCCCCCCCCGCAATGGGGTCCCCCCCCGCGATGGACCCACAGATGGACCCAGCGAGGAGCCAGGTCAGTCCCGGATGCTGGGATCCCTTGGAAAGGAGGGGGGTCCTGATCCCTGGGTCCCCACAGGGGGGTCCCAGATGTCTGAGTCCTCACCCCCCTCACCACCCCCTCAGGGGAACGAGCCCCCCGGGCCGGGGACCTGCCCCCCCCCCGGGCTGAGCTGGGGGGGCTGCGACGGCCACGGCACCCAGGGGTGGCCCCTGAGGCGGGGGGTGACAAGCGGAGCCCCCGTGGCCCTGGGAAGGTCACCAAGTCAGCGTCAGCCACCGCCCTCTCTGTCATCATCCCCAGCGGTGGGTGTCACCCCCCCAGGACCCAAAACCCCCCCAGGGACCCCAACATCCCCTTGGCCCCCCCCCACTCCTCTTGGTGGGCAACCTGGACCCCCAGTCTGAGTGGGGGGCTCCTTGTCACTTTGGTCCCCTTGGGGGGAGGTGCCTGTGGGTTCCTGGGTCCCCAAGAGTGGTGGGGGGTTCCCTGGTCTGAGATTGGGGGGGGGGGGGGGTCCCTGACCACCTGAGCCCTTCTAGGGGGTGAGGTTTGGGTGTGTGGGTCCCCAAGGGTGGTGTGGGGTCCCCTGGACACCTGAGTCCCGAGGTGGGGGGGTTTCTGTGGGTATCTGTGTGTCACCCCCATGGGTGCTGGGGAGTCCCCAAGGATGGTGGGTGCTGGGGGTCCCCTGGTCCCACAGATCCCACCGGGCGGTGGGGGGGGTGTGTGGGGTGTCCCCCGGGGATGGGGGGCACTGGACCCCTGGGTATACCTGTCCCCCCCCATGGCTGCTGGGTGTCCCCAAGGATGGTGGGTACTGGGGGTCACACAGGTCCCACCAGGGGGTGGGGGGCCTCAGGGTGCGGGACCCCTGGGTGTTGGTGGGTCCCCAGGGTGGGGGGCAGGGGGTGCCCCGGACAGTGGTGTGGGTAGTGGGGGTGCCAGCGGGGGGGCGCAGGGGAGGCGCCCGGCTCCTCGCCCCTGGGCAGCCCCATGTCGCCGCGGTCGCTGTCGTCGGACCCGTCCTCCCGGGACTCCTCCCCCGGGCGGGAGCTCGCCCCGGCGGTGGCCGCCCCCCGCTCCCCCATCGCCATCCCCCGCCCCGGCAAGAAATTCGGCTTCACCCTCCGCGCCATCCGCGTCTACCTGGGGGACAGCGATGTCTACAGCGTCCACCACGTCGTCTGGGTCAGTGGGGCCGGGGGGGCTCATTGGGAGTGGGGGGGGGGGGGGGGGGGGGGGGGGGGGCGCGGGGGGGAGGGGGGGGGGGGGGGGGGGGGGGGGGACAGGGGGAGGGTATTGGGAACATAGTGGGTCGTGGCGGGGGGACACATGGGGGGGGTCATTTGAGACATGGGGAGGACATTGGGGACATTGGGGGAGACAACACTGGGGTACACGGGGGGGTACACTGGGGATATGGGGAGGACATTGGGGACATCAGGGGTCATGGGGGGAATGTTGGGAGGACACGGGGGGGTCATTTGGGACATGGTGGGGGTGGACATTGGGGGATGTGGGAGAACTTTGGGGGGGACCATTGGGGGGGTTGGTGGGACACTGGGGACATCAGGGTTGATGACATCGGGGGGGATATTGGGGACACTGGGGGGAGTGGGGGGGTGGATGTCATGGCCTCAGTGCATTGTGAGTAACTGTGTACTGGGGGGGGCGGGTGGGGGGCAGCACGTGGAGGAGGGGGGCCCAGCACAGGAGGCGGGGCTTTGCGCCGGTGACCTCATCACCCACGTCAACGGGGAGCCCGTCCATGGGCTGGTGCACACCGAGGTCGTTGAGCTCATCCTCAAGGTCAGGGGTCACGGGGGGTGTCACAGGGCAGAGGGTCAGGGGGTGGGAGGGGTCACGGGGATGGGGGGGGATGTTGCGTGCTCAGAAGGTCACGGTATGGGGGAGGCTGGGATGGGGTTAGGGGTGGGGGTCACAGTGGGGGGTGTGGGGTCCTGGGGGCAGGGTGTGGCATGGTGGGGCGAGGGGGGCATGGTGACACACCCCCCCCACACACACCCCCTCTGTGCACCAGAGCGGGACGAAGGTGCTGGTGACGACGACGCCGCTGGAGAACACCTCCATCCGCCTGGGGCCCGCCCGGCGCCGCAGCGCCCGCACCAAGATGGCGCGAAGGAACCGCCGGGGAGGCACCGGGGGCGGCCACGAGAGGTGGGAACGGGAGGAACGGGGGGTGCGGGGGCAGGGACGGGGAGGGGGGGGCTCGGGAAGTGGGGCAGTAGGGACAGGGAAGGGGCGGGGCCAGGACAGAAGGGCGGGGTTGGAGGCACGCTCAGAGGGGCGTGGCCAGGTATAGCGGGCGGGGCTGGACTGGCAGCAAGGGGGCGTGTCCCGGCGCTGAGGCCCCTCCCCTCTCGCTCCCCCCCCCCGCAGGCGGCGCAGCGCGCTCTTCCGGCACCTGGCCCGCCAGGCCTCGCTGCTGCACACGAGCCGGTCGCTGACGTCACTGAGTCGCTCGCTCTCCTCCTCCGACAGCCTCCCCGCCTCCCCCACCCACGCGCGCGCGCGGGACCCCGCCCTCCCGCCGCGCGCCACCGAGGCGGGTACGCGCCGCCGCCATGGCAACGCGGGGGAGGGGGTGTTAGGGAGGTAGGGGGTGTGAGTGGATGGGCCAATGGGAGTTTGGGGGGTGTGGCCGTCGGAACGTGCTGGGCGGAGCCATAGGGAAGAGGGCGGGGAGATGGGCGGAGGGCGGGGTAATTGGTCCGGGGTGGGCGGGGCCAGGGAAACACAGAGTGTGAGGGACGCGGGGTGGGGGTCAACGGCAAGGAGGCGGGCGGGGCCGAGCGGACCAATGGGGGCGGAGTGGGCAGGGCCATGGGAGCAGGGTGGGCGTGGCCATTGCGGAGGGCGGGGTAATTGGTCCAGGGTGGGCGGGGCCAGGGAAACGAAGAGTGTGAGGGACGCGGGGTGGGGGTCAATGGCAAGGAGGCGAGCCGGGCCGAGCGGACCAATGGGGGCGGAGTGGGCGGGGCCACGGGAGCAGGGTGGGCGTGGCCAATGCAACGCCGCGGGGGCGCAGAGCAGTTACATGGGGCCCAACCGGGCCGGGTCCCCCATTTCCCCCAAGGCCCCCCCCATCCCATCAACACCCCCCCTGCCCCAAACCTTGGCCCCCCAGGGCCCGTCCGGGCCCTGGGGGGCCAAGGTTTGGGGCAGGGGGAGGTGGAAAATTCGCCCCCCCACCCCCTGACCCGGACCCTCCACAGGGGCCTCGCCACCCAGCAGCTCCCCAGGGTCCAGCGCCCCCCCGTCACCGGCACCGGCTGGCCCCCACCTGCGCCCCAGTTCTCTGCAGGGCCTGTCCCCGAAGCTGCAGCGTCAGTACCGGGCCGCCCGCTGCAAATCGGCCGGCAGCATCCCCCTCTCGCCTTTGGCCCACACCCCCTCGCCCCCCGCCGCCTCACCCCCTCCGGCCTTCCCTTCCAAACTGCATCCCAAAGCAGCCGAATCCCCCCGCCTGGCCCGAAGGGGACCCCCGGAGAAAGCGGTGGGGGGTGGGACGGCAGTGGTGGTCGGCGGGGGGGCAAGCCGCAAATTGGGGATGGAGCCCCCCCGCAAGGACTTCCCGGCCGAGCCGCCGCTACAGAGCTTGGTTGAGTGGGATGGGGAGAGCCCAGCCGAGGGGACACCCCCCCCCGCGCCCCCCACTCGCCGCCTGGGCCGCCAGGAGCTGCCGCTGCTGCTGGGGGGCCCTCCTGCCACCGAGGCCGCTGCTGCCGCCCCCCTCCCGCCCGTGGGGGGCCCCCCCAAAGCACTGAGCCCAGTGCAGGAGCATGAGCAGACACGGCGGGGGGGGGCGCCCCCGGTGCCCATCGTGGTGGTGGGGCCTGGGGGGGCGGCCCCTGGGGAGGGGGATGGGGCGGTGGGGACTCTCCGTGGCACCGGCCCCCATCCTGGGCGCTGAGAAACACCACCCCCCCCCCGCCTTCCTGGATGTAAATAGGGGGGGTCTCCCAGGCATGCGGGGCCCCCCACCCCGTACGGTGCCCTTCCCCTCCATACACAAAGGGTTAATACTGTGACACCCCCCACCCCCCCACGATGTGATGTCATTGGCCCGGCAGCCTCCTCCCCCCGCCCCCCCACCCGCTCCAGGGTGTGTTTTTCCCCCCCCACCCCCCAGGTCTCCTGCTTGCTCCCGCAGTTCTCACTGCGCTGATGTCACAGTGGTGACGTCACAGCAGTGATGTCACAGGCAGGGTGGGGGGGCGCCGCTCTGATGTCTCTGGGGGAGCGGTGACGTCACGGCGGTGGCTGTTGGGGAGGGAGGGTGACGTCACAGCTGGTGGTGTTGGCGCGGTGATGTCATGGTGACGGTGGTAGCGCGCAGTTGATGATGTCATAGTTATGCTGTTGCTGATGGATATGCAGGAGTGGTGACGTCACAGTCGTGATGTCACAGGAGGTGCGTGGGGAATGGTGATATCACCGCCATGGTGACAGCGGGGTGGGAGGAGTGGGGGGCGATGAGTGGGGGCCGGGTGACGCCCCCCCCCGGGAGGTGGTGATGTCACCACCGTGCAGCTGACATCGCTCCAAGGGCTGGCCAAGCCGGTGACATCACCAAACCCTTCCCACCCCCCCCGTGTGACATCATCATCACTCCTCCTCCCCCCTCCCCCCCCGTTCTCGCTATGCAAACGCCCCCCCCACGGGTCGGGGGGGGCCGGGGGGGGTCCCGGGGACCAATAAAGCCTGTACAGCACCGACCCTCGTCCCGCACCTCCCTGGGGACCGGAGGGGTGGGGGGAGGGCAGGGGGGCGACGCACACGTCATCGCGCCGCGACAGGGACGCCCCCGAATCCCCTCAACCCCTCCCCCTTTTCCCCCAGCCCTCTCCCGTCCATGCGGGCTGTAGTTTGGGGGGGTCCCTCAGCCCTGGGCCCCCTCCGAGCCCGGGCAGGAGCGGGTTAACTTCGTCACGCCCCCCCCCCACCCCGTTACGGCCCCCACTCCACCCCCCGTGACGTCACGGCCGAGGGCGCCTCCGGGCCCGTTCGCCGCCGCCGCCGAGCTCTCACGGTGCGGGGGGGGGAGTTTGGATGGGGTCGGGCGTTCGGGGGAGTCGGGCGTTCGGGGGAGTCGGGGTCAGCTGGGGGGGGGCAGGGGCAGCAGGGGGGGTCTTGGGAGGGGGGCCTGGGGCGTGGAGGGGGGCGGCTGGGGGTCCCTGCGGGTCGCTAAGGGACTTGGAGATCTCTAGGAGGGGTGACTGGGGGTCCGGGGGGGGGGTGTGGTAGTTTAGGGTCTGGGGGGGGAAGTTGGGGGGTCTGGGGGGTTTGGTTAATTGGGGGGTCCCTGGAGGCAGTTTGGGGATCCCTGGGGCGGAGGGAGGGGAAAGTTGGGGAGTCCTTGGATTAGCCGCCCCCACTCTCCTCCCCCAGACCCCCATGGCGCTGCGCCTGGCCGCCCCACTGCTGCGCCCCCTCCGGAGGGGCGTCCGCTGGGGGAGCACGGCCCCCCCCCCGCC
>BJBW01002526.1:15929-28584 GCA_004320125.1 Scolopax mira
GTGTCAGAGATGGGGGCACTGGGGGTGCTGGGCCCCACCATCAAAGGTGAGTAGGGGTTCCCCTAAGGGAGCTGGGGGGGGACTGGTGTGGGGTTTTTTTGGGGGGGAGGAAGGGTGGGCTTTTTTCTGGGGGGAGTTGGGTCCTCCCAGGGGAAGGTTTGGAGGGGCTGGGGGGTGGTCCCCCTTGGGGGTATCTGGGGGGCAATGTTGTCCTCGGGGGGGGTAGGGGGGTGGTTCCTGGGGGAAGCAGGGCTGGGATTTCTAGGGGTCTCTGTGGGGTATTGCTGTCCCTGGGGTACACTGGGGGGGGTCTGGGGGTCTCTGTGGGGTGTCGCTGTCCCCNNGGAGTACAGGGGGGGGTCTGGTGGTCTCCGTGGGGTGTCGCTGTTCCTGGGGTACACTGCAGGGGTCTGCTGGTCTCCGTGGGGTGTTGCTGTCCCTGGGGTACAGGGGGGGGTCTGGGGGTCTCCATGGGGTGTTGCTGTCCCTGGGGTATAGTGGGGGGGTCTGGGGGTCTCTGTGGGGTGTCGCTGTCCCTGGGGTACAGTGTGGGGGTCTGGTGGTCTCCGTGGGGTGTCACTGTCCATGGGGTGCAGTGGCGGGGTCTGGGGGTCTCTGTGGGGTGTCGCTGTCCCCGGGGTACAGTGGGGGGGTCCGGGGGTCTCTGTGTCCCTAGGGTACGGCTGCGCGGGCACCACCTCGGTGGGCTACGGGCTGGTGACGCGGGAGCTGGAGCGGGTGGACAGCAGCTACCGGTCGGTGCTGAGCGTCCAGTCCTCCCTCGTCATGCACCCCATCCTGGCCTACGGGACCCCCGCCCAGCGGGACCGCTTCCTGCCCCCCCTGGGTGAGACCCGCACCGGGGGGGTGTGTGTGCGCTGTGGGGCAGGACGGAGGTCTGTGGGGCAGGTGGGGGGGGTCACGGAGCAGGAGGGGTCTGTGGGTTTCTGTTGGGGGGCATGGGGGTCCCACGCTCCCCCTGACACCTTGCCCCCCCACCTGCAGCACGGGGGGAGATGTTGGGGTGCTTTGGTCTGACGGAGCCCAACCACGGGAGCGACCCGGGGCGCATGGAGACGCGGGCGCGCTACAACCCCAGTGCCAAGACCTACACGCTGAGGGGCTCCAAGACCTGGTAAACCCCAACCCGGGGGGAGTGGGTGGTGGCAGGGACCCTCCAAAACCCCCAGCTCCCCCCCTCCTGAACCCTCCAACGCCCCCCACGCAGGATCACCAACGCGCCGGTGGCTGACCTGTGCCTGGTGTGGGCGGTGTGCGAGGAGGACAGGAAGGTGCGGGGGTTCCTGCTGGAGAGGGGGACCCCTGGCCTCAGCACCCCCAAAATCGAGGGCAAGTTCTCGCTCCGTGCCTCCGCCACCGGCATGATCGTGATGGAGGACGTGGAGGTGCCAGAGGAGAACCTGCTGCCCAACGCTGAGGGCCTGGCAGTAAGTAAGGGACACCCCCTCCCCTTCCTCCTCCACACACCCCAAAATAAAGTGGGTACGGGGGGGTCCTGCTGTGGGGAGGGGGTCCTGGTGACGCCTACTTGCCCCAGGGCCCCTTTGGTTGCCTGAACCACGCGCGCTACGGCATCGCCTGGGGGGCACTGGGCGCCGCCGAGAGCTGCCTGGAGACGGCACGGCAATACGTCCTCGACAGGTAACACCGGGGCCAGGAGGTGCCTGGGGAGGGGGTGCGTGTCCTGATGGACCTACCTCCCCCCGGCCCCACCGCTCCCCCCTTTCTCCACCCCAGGAACCAGTTCGGGGGTCCTCTGGCACGCAACCAGCTGGTGCAGAAGAAGCTGGCCGACATGGTGACGGAGATCGCCCTGGGGCTGCAGGCCTGCCTGCAACTTGGCCGCCTCAAGGATGAGGGAAGGTGGGTGCCACCCTGGGGGTCCCAACGGGGAAAGGTGGGGGTGGCAGGGGAAAGGGGGTGACAGTCTTCACCCCCCCTTGTCCCAACCCCACCCCGCAGGGCGGCCCCCGAGATGGTGTCGATGCTGAAGCGCAACTCGTGCGGGAAGGCGCTGGCCATCGCCCGGGAGGCGCGGGACATGCTGGGGGGCAACGGGGTGTGCGACGAGTACCACGTCATCCGGCACCTCATCAACCTGGAGGCCGTCAACACCTACGAAGGTACCGCCACCACGGGGGGGACGGACACGGGGTGACCCCCAGCACTGGGCACCAACCGCCCTCTCGCCCGCAGGCACCCACGACATCCACGCGCTGATCCTGGGACGGGCCATCACCGGCATCCAGGCCTTTGCCCCCAGCAAGCCACCGGCCCCCCGGGGCTAACGGGGAGACGGCATGTGGCTGCGATGCTCTGCGGCATGACCGGCCTCACGCTGCCACCACCGTGGCTGGGATGTCACCGGTGGGGTCACTGGAACCCGTGTCACCGACAGAGCCCGCTGTCACCGACAGGACTTGGTGTCACCGACAGGACTTGGTGTCACCGAATGGACCCGCTGTCACCGCCGGGACTCGGTGTCACCGTGGGGACCTGGCAGCCCCAGTTATGCCGGGCTTTGCCGCGGGAGCCTCTTGGCCCTGAGCTGCCCCTGGTGCCTTTGCCATCCTCGCGGCCGCTCGCCTATAAAAGGTGAAAAAGCTCCCCCCGATTCGGCCTCGTTCGTCAGCGCCAGCCTCATCAGTGTTAATTAAGCTGCCCGCGGGAGGGGACCCTGCGTCGGCACGTGTGACGAGTTTTTCCCAGCAAGCAGGCAGCGGAGCTTTGGCAGACCCCTTCCTTTTATTTGTGATAAATCCAAACACCAACAGCAACGGAAAAGCCCTTTTTTGGGCCCAAATCCCCCTTTCCTGCTCACAGCCATCAGCAGCAGGGGATACGTCCCACTCACGGGGACGGCAGGCTGCTGTGGGGCCGAGGGGACTCCTGTAGATTTGTGGGGACCGAATCTGGGGCCCATCTCAGGTCTCGGGCTGCAGGCAGAGGTCCCGGTAAGCGGCCTCCACGGTGCGGCAGACCTGCCGGAGCTCGTCCTCGGCCTGCCCCACTCGCTCCATCACCTCCGCCAGCTCCTGCAGCCGCTCCTGGATCAGCTCGTTGTGGAGGCCGTAGAGGTGGAAGAGATGCTCCTCCAGCTGCTCCGCCAGCCCCGAGACCTGCCGCCGCCCCAGGGGCAGAAAAAGGGGGGATAAAACAGTCCTTTTTGGGGTGCAGGGTGGGGGGAAGTGCTGCTGGCACGGCCAGCACCCGGCTGCTGTCCCCAGAGCGGGGTGGCAGCTGTGGCTGCCCAGGCTGGCGCAGCTCCCGGCCTGGCTTGGCTTGGCCGCTCCTCTTGCCAGCTGCGCCCACGGTAGCCGGAGCGCCGGCTGTGGTAGCCACCAAGTGCTGGGTCACCATAGGCCGCAGCTGCTGAGGCCAGGCGGCCATCTGCGCCTGGGCCTGCGGGAGCCCCCCCCTCCCACCCCTCGGCTGCAAGGACGCCGGCAGGAGCAAAGTCCGGCGCAGCCGAGCGAGGACAGGGAGAGCAGCCAGCGGCTGTGTGGGGACAGGGGAGGCCATCGGCTTCCCCTGCACTCCCCACAGTGGAGCCAGAGGCAGCTGCAGCCACCCCCGAAGGGCCTGGGGATGTTTTCCCCCCGCCCCGGCAGCGAGCGCCGGTGCATCCGGCACACTGGGCTCTGCAGCTGGCGCCAGCAGCCTCTTGCACCACGCTCCCTCCCCACAGCACCTTGTCTCACCGCCCCCCGTCCCCCCAGCCTGCCGCTGATTCAGGCAGAATAATGTGATTAAACACCTGAAGCAGAGACTGCATGGCCCCGCAGCCCCGCTGGGGAGCGTGGGCTGGGGTCTCCTCGCCTGCTGCTCCCCCCTCAGCGCGCCGGCAGCCCCCACCTTCAGCAGCAGGCTCTCCCTGAAGCCGCTCATGACGGTGTGATCTTCCTTTCGGCTGTCGTTCACCTTGTCGATCAGCTTCTGGGCGCGCTGCTGCAGGGCCCCCACGCTGGCGTCCAGAGAGGCGAAGTAGCGGGAGGCCTGGCCATCCAGCACTGCCTCCGCCCCGGGCGGACCCTCCGTCCTCAGCCCAAACACAGGACCCGTGTGTCAGGGAACGGCCTGCCCGGCCAGTGGTGTTAAATGGGGACCCCGCTAACAAACGTGGCAGCCCACGGACAAAGGGATGTGCGTGTCACCTCCTTGCTGCAGCCCCTGGGGGCTTGTCACTCCCCATATAAGCTCTTCTCTGTTCAGCCTAGAGAAGAGAAGGCTCCGAGGGGACCTTAGGGCCCCTTCCAGTCCCTAAAGGGGCTCCAGGAAAGCTGGGGAGGGACTCTTGGTCAGGGAGGGGAGTGATAGGATGAGGGGAAATTGTTTTAAACTGAAAGAGGGGAGCTTGGGATGAGATCCGGGGAAGAACTGCTTTGCTGTGGGTGAGATCCTGTCCCAGGTTGCCCCGAGAAGCTGTGGCTGCCCCATCCCTGGAGGGATTCAAGGCCAGGTTGGATGGGGCTTGGAGAAACCTGGTCTGGTGGGAGATATCCCTGCCCGTTGGAAGTAGATGACTTTTTAAGGTCCCTTCCAACCCAACCCATTCTATGATCCCCACCCCCCCCTCCAATTTAGGTCAAAACTGTGGGGCAACGGAGAGTAGAAAGCATGTTACCTGTCAGAGTCCTTGCTGGGGGGCTCATCCCTGCCCACCCCATTCAAGAAGGAGCTGTCACCCACTGCTGCTTCTGCCTCAGGGCCCTCCTGCTCCTTTCGCGACATGTCCACCCCGGGACTGGTGGCCGCAGGGGGCCGGGGGCTTGGTGTCGGGGGGGGGGGCAGACACCCACCTGGCTTGGGGCCTACACCAGGCCACGGCACCCCCAGCCCCGGGGGGGGGTCCCTCCGGCAGAACCGGGGACACGGACGGTGGCTGTAGGCCCGAGACCTGGGTGGGGGGGAGGCGAGGAGGGGACCGGCGGCCGGAGGGGCCCCAGGTCGGTGCGCGGGGAGCGGGACCCGGGCCCCGCCGCCACCCCCCTCACAGGGCGCTGAGGGCACGGTGGGCAGGACCTCGGGGGCCGCGGGGATACGACTGGCAGCCGCAGCGACCAATCGGCACCCAGCTGGGCGCCAAGGGAAGGCAGGTCTCAGCCAATGAAAGGCAGCGGGGGAAAAGGCGGGAAGGGCCAGGCCGGGCGCTGAGGACATGGAGCTGCGATGGTGCCGGTAGGAACGGAGCAGGGTAGGGCCCGGGAAGCCGGTTGAGGGCGGGAGGCCGGGGAGCCGTGATAGGGGCTGGAGTGTCCCACATAGTCCCTGACCCAGCACAGACGCAGGCAACGGGTTGGGCAAAAGGGCTTTATTACACACACACCCCCCCTCCGAGGAGGCTGGGGCTCCATGGAGGCCCCCCCGCCCTGGCAGGCCAGGGCCTAGGTATCCAGGCGGCAGAGCGGGCTGTCGTAGACCATCTGGAGGTTGACTCGGTGCCCCACCAGCTCACGGATGTTGTTGATGCCGTATTTGATCATGGTGGGGCTGGGGCAGGAGAGGTGTGTGGGGGGGAGTTGGTGTCAGCAGGGATGGCCCCCATAACAGCCAGCCCCCCACCCCCTCGGCTGATCCCTCCCTACACTCACCGCTCCAGTGAGAGCCCCCAGGCAATGACGGAGACGTTCTCGGGCAGCCCCATGGGCAGCAGCAGCTCGGGGCGGAAGACCCCTGAGTTCCCCACCTCTACCCACTTCTTCAACCCTGGGGGGAAGTGATAGGGGGGCCCCCGCCCCACAGGGGGTGACGTGGGGGGGGGCCCAACGTTGGGCTACCCCAGAGACCCCCTCCCTCAGAGAAGGTGAGACCAGATCCCCTCACATTGGAACCCCAGAGCATCCCCACTCCAGGGGAGAGAGGAAGATTAGGCTGACCCCCATACCACAGGACCACCCCAGATTCCCCCCACCCTGTCAGGGCATCCCAAAGTCCCCCCACCCCACAGGGGAGAAAATGAAGCAAAGCTGGCTGCCACCCCAAAAAGTCACCCCATTTTCCTCTTGCTCTGTGGAGCCACATACAGATCATGGGGCTACTTGGGGGCCCACACAGACCCCTTGGAACCCCTCTGCTCCATGGGGGGGGGCCATGCAGACCCCTAGAGCCCCCCCTTACCCTCATGGTAGCTGAACACCTCCATGCTGGGCTCAGTGTAGGGGTTATAAGCTGGCTTGAAGCGCAACTGGGAGATGCCTGTGGATAGAGAGTGGGTGAGGGGGGCCCCTGAGGAGCCCCCTGCCCCCCCTCCAGTGCCCCCCCCATACCCATCTTGCTGAAGAACTGCCGGAGGGTGCCCATGAGGTGGCCAAGGGTGAGCCCGCGGTCGGCCACCACCCCCTCCACCTGGTGGAACTCAGCCAGGTGGGTGGCATCCAGACTCTCGTTGCGAAAAACCCGGTCGATGGAGAAGTATTTCACTGGGGAGAATTTCTCCTGTGCAGAAGGGGGTAGTAGAGGAGGAGGGGGGTCAGGTGCCCCCCCCCCCCCGCTCAAACCCCACTGTGTCCCCCCAGACCTGTCCCACCTGGCGGGCCAGTCGGTAGAGTGCCCGGGCACTGGCCGACGTGGTGTGGGTGCGCAGCAGGTTCTTCCTCGCCTCCTCTAGTCGCCAATCGTACTTGTACCTGGGGAGGGGGATGGCTCAGAAGGGGGGGCACGGCCCAGATGGGGGGGGTCTCATCCCCCCAACCCACCCTCAGGTCTTGCCCTTACCCCTGTGAGCCGTAGCCTCCCTGCGAGTGGACCTTCTTCACCTTGGATGTGTAGCCGGTGGGCAGCTCGGGGGCCTCGGCAGGGTCTGGGGAAGGAAGAATAGACTTGGGGGTGTCAGTGGGGCTTGGGGGAGTGTCGGTGGGGTTTGGGGGTGATGTTTCCCTTGTGTGTGTCCCCTCACCCCTAGTACCCACCCTGGAGAAAGAACGTGTCGTGCTGGTCGCGGGCTGGGTGCTGCTGGGGCTGGAAGAGGGCGTCGAAATTCCAGAAGGAGCTTTCCACAAAGTTGTCGGTCGGCATCTCCGTGAACCTGGGGTGGGTGGATGGGTTGTGGTGTCAGGTCCCCATCCCACCCCCATCCTTGGGGACCCCTGAGTGCCCCCCGTGTCCCCCCAACTCACCCCATCTCTAGGAAGATCTGGCGCAGCTGGGAGCGCACCTTCAGCAGGGGGTGGAGGTGGCCAGCGGCTGGCGGTAGCCCCAGGGCTGAGAAGTTGTAGGGCTTGAAGGGGAGCTGCCGCCAGGAGCCCCTGTGGGTTGTTGAGGGGGGGGTCGGGTCAAGGCCATGTCAGGAGGGGCAAGGTCAGGGGTCACAGCCAGGTCAAGGGGTCGCAGACTCACGTGGCAATCATCTCCGGCGTCAGCTCTGTCTCTTGCCGCGCCAGCGCCGTGCTGAAGGCGCTGCCCTTTCGGATCCAGTAGGATTTGAGGGTGCTGGGAGGGGACAGGGGGGAGATCAGGGGGGTCCCCTCGACCCCCCCCCCCCCCCCCCCAAGCCGTGACCCCCACCTCCTCCCAGCTCACACTTCCAGCAGCAGCTTCCTCCTCTTGAGGTCGGAGCGGTCGCGCTCGGGCAGCCCCTCAGCCTCCCCCTGCTGCACCCGCCGCAGGCTCTCCTGCACCCCGTCCTGTACCTCTGACACCTGCGGGGACCAGGGGGGCCACATCACGGGGGGGACAGACCCCCCCCAGGGGACTCAGGGGGGCTGGGACAGCCCCAGCCCCAACAGGGACATCCTCCACCTCCCCCCCCAGTCACTCTGGGTTCCGGAGAATCCCTCCAGGACCCTCAGGGCTGCAGGGGATTCCCTCTGTCCCCCCCCAAATGCAGGTGACCCCCACCCCAGGACACCCCCAGTTCTACAGACACCCTCCCCATTCCCCTCCCAGCTCGAGGTGACCCCCACCCCAGGGACCTGCAGTTCTGGGAGACACCCTTGGTCCCCTGCCTGGTGCAAGGTGACCCCCGTCCATCCCCCCCAGGACCCTCCCCGTTCTGCGGGAGCCCCCTGGTCCCCTCCAGGTGACCCCTGTCTGTCCTCAGGACCCCCCCAACTCTAGGGAACCCCCCAGGACACCCTCGGTTTTGGGGAAATCCCCTCACTCCCCCCCTGCTGGCTCTAGGCAACCCCCATCCGTCCTCCTCAGGACCCTCCCAGCTCCAGGGGACCCCCTCCGGTTCCGGTGTGTTCCCCCCCCCCGGGATCACTCACGGCGCGGAAGACGCGGGGGCCGCCGGGCGCCCCCTTCTCCAGGCGCAGCCACTTGTTGGCCATGGCCTTGTTGAAGCCCACTGAGCCGCCGGGCAGCTTCTGCGGGGGACAGGGCGGCCCTCAGCGACCTGGTGTGTGTCCCCCCCTCCCCGGTGTCCCGTGTGTCGTGTGTCCCCCCCCGGTGCTCACCATGGCGTCGCTCTGGGGTAGCCCCTCGGCCGGGAGGCTGCGGAAGAGCCGCACCTCGGGGCTGCCGTCCCGCAGCACCTCTGCCCCTTCGGGGCTCAGCTCCCACCGCGTCGCTGACCGCGCCTCCGCCTCGATCACCTGAGGGGAGAACACCGGGATCAGCACCGGGGGGACGAAGGGTACCGGGATCGGTCCCGGGATCAGCACCGGGGACACCACCGGGTCCGGCCCTGCCGCTCCTACCTCCCCCAGCGCCTGCAGGCTCTTGATGGCCCCGACGAGCGTCTGGTGGTCGAGGCCGAGCTCGGCGGCCGCCTCCAGGCTGCAGAGGCCCGCTGCCGCCCGCTCCAGACGCTGGAGCAGCTGCTCGGCCACGCTGGGCGACATCGCGGCTGTCGAAAGGGCTCCCGGCCGGCACCGGAAGGGGAGGGGTACGGCGAGGGATGGGCGGCGCCATCTTGAGCGTGGTAGGCGTCATCTTGACCGCTGAGCGGCGCCATCTTGAGCGTGGCGGGAGTTTCCCGGGAGGGGGACCCCGCCCGGCTCGGCGGGAGGGGGTATGACGGCGGGAGGCTGCGGAGTGACGTGATGAAGCGTTAGGTGGCTTCACGTCTCGGTGCGGCGGCAGGTCGGACCCCCCCCCCCGGCCCCCCCGGGCTCACGTATGCTATGATATCATTAGACTATATTACGACGCAGCGCCACATTAGGCCAAGAACAAGATTCCTCATCCTCTGCGTCTCGTGGCGTTGTGTCGTGTGTGTCCCCGCCTCGTGTTCTATGTCGGGATCCTAACCTTCTCCCCGGTACTATTATGGGATGGCGGGCACTGCTCCCCACGTGTTCCGCGGGGGAAAAGGGGGCTGGCCCTTTAAGAGTGCCCATGCCCACGTGATCGCGGTGACGCAACCCACGCAGGACGGGCAGGCGCGCGCGGGAGGAGGTGGGGGGGGGGGGGGGGGGGCCCCCCCCNNGGGGGGGGGGGGGGGGGGGGGGGGGGGGGGGGCGTCTCCCTCCGAACGCGTGGTCGCTCCTCATTGGCCGCTGCGCTCAGCCAATGGTAAGCGGCCATCTGGGACGCCAACGTTCGGGGGCGCCGTCGCCGCCGGCCAGCGGGCGGGCGGCCAATGGGAGCGGGCCCCGCGCGGGCTCCGGCCAATAGGCCGGGGCCGGGGGCGGACCGAGGGGCGGTGGGCATATAAAAAGCGGCGGCGCCGCCGCCCCCCTCCGCAGTGCTGGGCGCCGCTGGAGCGGGAGGGAGTGGAGGGTAGTGCTGGGCTGTGCCGTGAGAGACGAGCCGCCATGAGCCGCCTCAGCCTCCCTGTCCTGCTCGGCGCCCTCCTGGCGCTGGTGGCGGCCGGGCCCACCCAGTTCTTCAGGGAGGAGTTCGGGGATGGAGGTGAGGGGAGGCCGGGGCGCGGCCTGCGGGGTCCCAAGGTGATGGGGAGGGTCTTGGGGGCGAGGCCCCCGAAGTGAAGGGGGGGCCTGTGGGAATCTGAAGGGTCTCCTGAGGTAAAGGGGATTGGGAGGAGGGGAGGGGAGGGAGGCCTCTGAGGTGAGGGATGGTACAGGGGAGCCTTCGGGCTTCCCCCGAGGTTGAGGGCAGGGGGTGGCTTGTTTGTGGGAGCAGAAGGCAGGGCTGAAGGGCCTCACCTGGTCCTGAGGACGAGGAGGATTGCGTGAGGGGTGAAAAGTCTGGGCTGAAGAGGGGCTTTGGGGGAGTGAGGGTCAGCCCTCGGGTAGAGATGGGAGGGGGCTGAGATTTCTAAATAGGGATCCCCCAGATGTAGGGGTCAGGAGGAAGATGGAGGGGGGGCTCAAGACCTGCTTGGATGAGTGTTCTGGGGCGAATTTTCCTCTGGGCTGGGTATTGGGGCTCCTGTGGAGGATATGGGGGGCTCAGATGTCCCCCTAGCTTGAGGGGCCAGAGAGGCAATGGATGGGGGCTGTCAGAGAGGGAGCTCCTCATAGAGTGTGACACTTGAGGCTTGGGGTGTACCCCCTGGGGAGAGGCCAGACAGGAGCTGGCTCATGCTGGGGACTTGTTCTTCCCCAGGATGACAAATTCTGTAGCCCTACAGCAAGAGGTACCCCAAGATCTGAGTTTCTCCTGCTCACACTGAAATGGCCCCCCCCCCAGCCCTGGCTACGGATAGGTAGCTCTCCTCAATAGGCTCCTGTGGAGCATGACGGGCCTTGGGAGCTGCCCTGGGGAGGAGGTGGGGGAGCAGAACCCCCTCCTCAGCTGTGGGGAGGGGGCTTGGGGTCCTGATTGCTCCTTTCCTGCAGATGCCTGGACCCGCCGGTGGGTGGAATCGAAACACAAGTCTGACTACGGCCGGTTTGTCCTGACGGCTGGGAAGTTCTACGGTGACGCCGAGAAGGACAAAGGTGAGGGAACTCCCCGGGGCCAGATGGGGACCCCCAGGGCTGTGAATCCCCCTCAAACCACCACATGTTCCTCCCCACAGGGATCCAGACAAGCCAGGATGCCCGGTTCTACGCCATCTCCTCCCGCTTTGAGCCTTTCAGCAACCGGGACAAGACACTGGTGGTTCAGTTCACGGTGAAGCACGAGCAGAACATCGACTGCGGTGGCGGCTATGTCAAGCTCTTCCCGGACAGCCTGAACCAGGAGGACATGCATGGCGACTCAGAGTACAACATCATGTTTGGTGGGTCCCCATGACCCCTTCTTCACCCCCCACAACACCGTGTGGGAACCCCCTGTCTCATTCTCTGTCTCCCACCCCCCCCCAGGCCCTGACATCTGCGGCCCTGGCACCAAGAAGGTCCATGTCATCTTCAACTACAAAGGGAAGAACGTTCTCATCAACAAGGACATTCGCTGCAAGGTGTGGGGAGGGAGGGTGGAAGAGGCAGGGGCTGCCCTCTTTGGGGGAAGAGGCTTCCCCCAACCCTGATGAGCCCCTTCCCTCTTGCAGGATGATGAGTTCACCCACCTCTACACGCTGGTGGTGCGTCCGGACAACACCTATGAGGTGAAGATTGACAACGGGCGGGTGGAGTCGGGCAGCCTGGAAGAGGACTGGGACATGCTGCCCCCCCGCAAGATCAAGGACCCCCAGGCACGGAAACCTGACGACTGGGACGAGCGGGCCAAGATCGATGACCCTGAGGACACCAAGCCTGAGGTTTAGAAGGGGACTCCAGGGGCTTGAGGAGGGTTGTAGGGGTGTCCTGATGCCACCTCTCACCCCCCATTCTCCCCCCAGGACTGGGACAAGCCCGAGCACATCCCTGACCCTGATGCCAAGAAGCCAGAGGACTGGGATGAGGAGATGGACGGGGAGTGGGAGCCCCCCGTTATCCAGAACCCCGAGTACAAGGTGAGGTGTGGGGGGTGTGGGGAGTTGGGGGTCAGAGATGGGCTGTGAACCCCGCAATGACCCCTCTCCCCCCCTTGTTCACACCCCCCCAGGGTGAGTGGCGGCCTCGGCAGATCGACAACCCTGATTACAAGGGGAAATGGGTGCACCCCGAGATCGACAACCCTGAGTACAGCCCCGACCCCCACCTTTATGCCTATGACAGCTTCGGTGTCATCGGCCTTGACCTCTGGCAGGTGGGTGGAGAGTGACAAAGACACCCCCCCTACCCCACCCCCCCAAAGAAAAAAAAAAAAGTCCTCTGACACCATTTCTAACCTCCCCACCCCCTTTTTATCCCACAGGTGAAATCCGGCACCATTTTTGACAATTTCCTCATCACGGATGATGAGAAGTTAGCAGAGGAAATCGGGAATGAGACCTGGGGGGCCACCAAGGTAAGGGAGGGGAGGGGAAAATGATGGTGACAACCCCCCCCCCCCCCCCCCCGCGNNGGGTGACACCCCCCCCCCCCCCCCCCATGACTTCCCCACTTATGGGTTTTATTGACCCCCACACACACCCAAACTGGGGTTTTATTGCCCCCAGCCCCCCTATGACCCCCTCCCAAAGTGAGTTTAACTCGCCCCTGTGCCCCTCCTTGTCTCGCTTGCAGGAAGCTGAGAGGAAGATGAAGGAGCAGCAGGATGAAGAGCAGCGCAAAAAGCAGGAGGAAGAGGAGAAGCAGCGCAAGGAGGAGGAAGGGGAAGAGGAGGGGGATGAGGAAGAAGAGGAAGAGGATGAAGAACCCGAGGAGGCAGAAGCGGCCCCCCGGGACGAGCTGTGAGGGGAAATAAGGGGAGGGGGGGAGGGGGGGAAGGAAAAAAAAAAAAAGGGAGGGGGTCGGTG
>BJBW01002526.1:28712-43489 GCA_004320125.1 Scolopax mira
GGGGCTGGGGGGAGGGAAGGGGGCAGTTGGGCCCGAGCCTCCTCCCCCCCCTCCTCGTGCCTTCAAGGGGGTTTGTGGAGGGGGGGGTTGATGTTCCGCGGGCGCACGCGACTGTACGGGTGTAGCGATCCGGTTTCTATTAATTAAATTAACGCTTTCGTCCCGGTTTATTTCCGCGCCATCTTATACCCCCCCCCCCCCCCCCCCCTTTTCCCCCCCCNNCCCCCCCCCCCCCCCCCGCCTTTTTCACCCGCAAGTGGCCGGTGCCATTTTGCGTCGTGTCACGTGACGCCCATTCCCGCCGCCGCCGTCGTCATGTGATGGGGGAGAGGGGCGACATCACGGGGGGGGGGGAGGGGGGGGCAACATCACGTGGTTTGGGGGGGGGAGGAATGAGGCACTTCCTCCCCTGTATCACGTGGCGGAAGTGGCGGGGCGCCTAAGATGGCGGCGGCGTGAGTTGCATGTTGTGGGGGCCGCCGGGAGGAGCCGCCGCCGCTGTCGCCGTTACCGTTACTGCCGCCGCCGCCATGGCGGTGACCGTGACGCTGAAGACGCTGCAGCAACAAACCTTCAAGATCCGGATGGAGCCGCACGAAACGGTGAGAGCGGGGACGGTGGGGATGGGCCTCACCCCCACCCCCTCACCACCACCAACCGCTACAGGCCCCGGGGCGGAACCCCCCTTACCCCCCCAGGCCCCCTCCTCCTCCCTCATCCGGTGCCGTTATGCGCCCCTCCGGTACGAAGGGAGCAGCGGTGTGTCCTCGTACCCACCTCCCCGCCCTTTGGGAACGGAGCTTGGGGTGTGTGTCTGCCCGTCCGTCCCCCCACACGCCTCCTTTAGAGGAGGGGGGACTCAAGGGTATGTATGTTCCCCCCCGCCTGTTTTTTGGGAGCGGGAGGCTCGGGGTGTCCTCCCTCCCCCCTTCTTTTTGAGAGTGGGGGTGCGGTTCGTACCCTTCATTTCTGTTGAAGGTGGGAAGGCTCAGCGTGTGTCCCTCTCCCTTGTCTCAGGGCTCACTGTCCCCTCCTTTCCCTCTGGGGGAACCCTCTGAACCCACCATAGTGTCAGGAGGGGGGGGCAATTGCTGTCGTTTTTCAGCCCTGGAGCCCTGACACCTCCTCCCCCCCATTCCTGGGTCCTCTGCACCCCGCGGGGGGGGGGGGAAGGGAGGATTGAGGAGAGGGAATTATTTTTGTGGGGCTAGAAATCGGGGTGGCTGAAACCGTTTGTCCCCCCCTCCCCAAGCTCCAGAGGAACCCTGCCCCCAGCCTCCCTCTGCCAAACAGGACGGTGATCCCCCTGTATCAAAACAACGTTTGTTGGTTTTTGGTGTGACTTCATGTTTTCGTGGTGAACCCCTCAATTTGGGGGCTGCCCCTGATGCCCCCGTCCCCCTGCCCAGGTGCGGGCGCTGAAGGAGAAGATTGAGGCTGAGAAGGGCAGTGACGCCTTCCCCGTGGCCGGGCAGAAGCTCATTTACGCCGGGAAGATCCTGAGTGACGATGTCCCCATCCGCGAGTACCGCATCGACGAGAAGAACTTTGTGGTTGTCATGGTGACCAAGGTGGGACCCCCCCCCCCCCACGCACACCTAGATCAACCCCCACCCCAAAAAAAATGAGACACCCCTAAAACCACCTTCCAAACCTGCTCACCTGCCTCCCTCCTGCAGGCCAAGTCCTCGCTGGGCACCGCGGCCCCTGAGGCTGGTGCTGGGGGGACCGCAGAGCCTCCGGCAGCACCGGGGCCCCCCCCAGCTGCCGACGCTGTCCCCCCACCCCCAGCTGCCCCCAGTGAGGAGGCGCCACCCCAAGACCTCCCTCCACTCACCCTCTCAGAACCTGCAGCAGGGTAAGGGGGGGCTGAGCCTGGGGGGTGAATGGGGGGGTATGGGGGTTTTCATTGTGTTAACTGGGAGACAGAAGAGGCTGAAACAAAGTGGTTGGGGGGGAGCCCAGAGGAGATTTTGGGGTGGGAGTAGCAAGAACAAGAATAAGGTGGGGGTTGAGTCAGTGTTGGGGGTTAAAGGTGGTTCCTGGGGGGGTAAAAGAGATTCCTGGGGGGCCCCATATGCCACGTCTCTCTCTTAAATCCGCAGCTCCGTTCCCCCCCCAGGCAGTGCGGGGCGCTCGGCTGATGCTGCTTCCACCCTCGGTGGGTGCCGGGGGGCACGGGATGTGGGGTGATGGGTCCCTGGGGGAGGGGGGCAATGGGGACATGAATTGGGGGGGGGGAAGCATGTCCTTTGAGGTGTTGGGTGGTCCCCAGAGAGGTGGTGGTGGTGGTGGGGTTCCAGGCATATGGTGTCCCCTGAGATGAGGAGGGTTTTGTATTGGGGGGGGGGGGGGGGGGGGGGGGGGGGGGGGGGTGCGACTCTGGGGGGTCAGAGTCGGTGCTGACGTGGGGCCGGCAGTGACGGGCTCGGAGTACGAGACGATGCTGACGGAGATCATGTCGATGGGCTACGAGCGGGAGCGGGTGGTGGCCGCCCTGCGCGCCAGCTACAACAACCCCCACCGTGCCGTGGAGTACCTGCTGACGGTGAGTTAGGGGGAGGGGGTCCCTGGGGGGGGGGGTTGGTGAAGAGAGGGGTGCAGCTCCAGGCTCCCCCTTACCCCCCCCTGCTCCTCCTGCTGCCCCCCAGGGCATCCCCGGCAGCCCCGAGCCCGAGCGCCCACCCGTGCAGGAGAGCCGTCCCCCAGAACAACCGACATCTGAAGGTTTGTGTGGGTGGGGCTTTTGGTGGGACATGCCCCCAAATGGGTGGAGCTATGAATGACCACACCCATGTGGGTGGTGCTTGTGTGGTGTTGGGGGCTCTGTCTATGGGGGCGGGGCTTGAGGGACCAGTTGAAGGACAGAGGTTGGACTGGTGGCTCCTCCCCTCGGGGGTGTGGCTTGGAGGCACCTTGCATATGGAGGGGGACATGGTCTAATGCCAAGCTCCGCCCCCAGGGAAGCACCACCCAGTTCCCTGTGGTGGGGGGTCTGTCTGGACACACCTCCAGGGGGCAGATCCCATCCCTTCGTGGGCGTGGCTTGATTGTAGTGGGTGTGGTTACAGTGGGGCTGTGCTTGGCTCCACCTCCTGTGGGGACAGGGCTTGGGGAGGCCCCAGCTTCCCAGGGTGGGGCTGTGAAATATAAGGGTGTGGTGGGGTGGCTCCTCCCCCCTGGTGGGTGTGGCTTGACCTGGCTCCACCCTCTAACCCCCCCCCCCAGGGGAGAACCCTCTGGAGTTCTTGCGGGAGCAGCCCCAGTTCCAGAACATGCGGCAGGTGATCCAGCAGAACCCGGCCCTGCTGCCTGCCCTGCTCCAGCAGTTGGGCCAGGAGAACCCCCAGCTGCTCCAGGTACCTCCTTGGGACACCCCCAACCTCTCCCGGGACACCCATATACTCTCTGATCCACCCCCTTTCCTCTCCCCAGCAAATCAGCCAGCACCAGGAGCAGTTCATCCAGATGCTGAACGAGCCGCTGGGGGAACTGGGCGACCTGGAGGGGGAGATGGGTGCCATCGGGGATGAGTCCCCCCAGATGAACTACATCCAGGTGACGCCTCAGGAAAAAGAAGCCATAGAAAGGGTAAGGCCGAGGGGGCTCTGGGGAGGACTCCGTGGCAAAGTGTGGGGGCAGGTCCTGGCAGTCAGTAGGGACCAGAGTTAACAGTGCTGAGGGAACAGCTCAGTCAGCACTTCCATCAGGGCCCAGAGTTAACACCAGTGGGAGACCCAGTGTCCCTGGGGCTGGTGGGGGTGGCTGGGCTGTGGTCATTAGGCTCCAGAGTTAACAGCAACAGGGAGAGGCTGTAGGTGGGAATCCGAAAAGCAAAACCTTTTTAACTGTCATGAGGGACCAGAGTTAATGCTGTTAATGGGCACACAGCTAGAGACACCATTAGGGTCCAGGGTTAACGGGGGGGGGGAGGGTGGAGACAGGGAGCTGTGTTGGGGTGTCAGCAGGGCCCAGAACGAACGCTCCCCCTGCAGTTGAAGGCGCTGGGCTTCCCCGAGAGCCTGGTGATCCAGGCCTACTTCGCCTGCGAGAAGAACGAGAACCTGGCCGCCAACTTTCTGCTCAGCCAGAACTTCGACGACGACTGAGGGACTGGGGGAGACACCCCTGGGGGGGGATCATGGGGCCCAGGCTGCCTCTGGGGTGGGGGTCCCACCACGGGGTGGGAGACACACACAGCTTCTTCCTCCCCCCCCTGCCCCCAGGGCTGTGGCTCTACCCTTTTGGGAAGGGGCAGGATTGGGACCCTTGTTGGGCCCCAGCCCTGCCGCCCCCTGAGGGAGCAGCAGTGATTGGGGGAGTCCCTGGATCCCCCCTCCTCTCTGGGGGGGGGGTTGTGCTCGGCAAAATGCTTTCTCCTGTCCCCCACCCCAACCCCCCCTTCCCCCTTTTGGCCCGGGGGGGGGGGGGGGGGGGGGGGCGACCCCCCCCCCACCCCCCCCTCCCCCCTTTGGGCCGGGGGGGGGGGGGGGTGGGAGGGGCGGCGCCACGGGAAGAACCACAACTCGGGAAGGGAGGGAGGGGAAAGAGATTAAAAGCAGAATTTTAAACCCATTTTGGCATGGTGCGTGATTTGGGGTAGGGGGGGGAGCTCAGGGGGTGACGTCCCCTGCACTCTTGGGGGGGGGGCGGGCACTGGCAGCTGCCTCAGCAGCAGCCATGGCACTACGGGCAGCCTCTTCCCGCTCCTGCCGCCGCTGCCGCTTCTCCTCCCGCCGCTGCTGCCGTTCCAGGTCCTGCAGCAGCGCCTGCGCCCGGGCACCCACCCGTGGGCGGGTCCCGGGGCCGGGGGGGAGTACGCCCAGCCCTGCTTGGGCCAGTAGCCGCTGCCGTCGGGCCGCGTCCTCCCGTGCCTTCTCCCGTGCCTTCTCCCGCTCCCGTCGCCAGGCGCTCACCCACCCTGGCATGGCCGCCAGGCTGCGGGCCACCAGCTGCTCCCTGGGGACACCGGGGGGGACACCATGGGGGGACACACCCCTCCCTCCCCCCCCAGCTCTACCCAGCCTCAATCCCAGTTCTCACCAGTTCTACCCCCCTGTCTCCCAATCCCAGTTGTCCCCTCACACCCAGCAGCCCCCCCCCCCCGCCCCAGAACACCCCATCCCAGTTCTCTCAATGTCCCCCCAGACCTGATCCCATTCCTCCCAGTGCCGCCCACTGTGTATCCACCCACACACATGGTCCCAGTGCTCCCAGTCTCTCCCACCAGTTCTACCCCCACAGACCCAATCCCAGTTCTCACCTATATCCCCAGTTCCCCCACAAGTCTTCCCCCACACCCACCCTTCCCAGTACCCACCCCAGACCTGCTCCCAACCCTCCCAGTGCCACCCAGTCTCCCACACACACCCGGCCCCAGTTCCCCAGTTCCCCCGAGTCGTTCCCCCCTCCAGACCCGGTCCCACTTCTCCCAGTGCCCCCACAAACCGGATCACCTCCTCCCCCGTTCCCCCGCCCGGCCCCACCTTTCCTCCCGCTGCCGCGCCTCCTCCCGCTCCCGCCGCTCCAGCTCCGCCTCCACCTCCCGCAGCGGCGGGTCCCACTCGCGTTCCTCCGCCTCGGCCGCCCGCAACCGCTCGGGGTCGGGCCAGAGCCGCCACACCGGCACCCCCGCCGCCTCCCCGAGCCGCCCGAACCGCCGCGCCGCCGCCCGCAGATCTCCGGGGTCCGCCGGGGCCGGGCCCGTGCGCCGCCGCAGCGGGGCCGCCCGATAGAGCCGCGCCGGGGCTGCCACCGCCAGCGAGACCCGGCCCCGGCCCCGGCCCAGCGCCGCCGCCAGCGCTCGTCCTATGGGCGCCGCCATCTTGAGCGGACGACGGAAGTGACGCGCTGACGCAGCTGAAGGCGCGGGCAGAAGCCGGGCAGGGAGGTGACGGGCGGGGGCGTGGCCTCGCGTTGTGGGCGTGGCCCGGTGGCGGGGACGGCTGCGGGGGGGGGACGGGACACCCCGAACCGGGGCTGAGGGGGGGGAGGGGGCGCTCCCCACGGCCCTCCCCCTTAACCGCCGCCCCTCCCCCGTGCTGGGGGGGCGGGTTTTGGGCCCGGCGCCGGTTCCCCCCGCGCCCCCCCTCCCCGCTCCGTTTCCAGCCCCGGGGCCGCTGCCAAGGGCTCGGCGCCGTTAACCCTTCCCTGCCCGCCGCCGGGACACCGGGACTCTTCTCCCCCCAGCCCCGGACACCCCCTCGCAGTCCTCGGACGCCCGGGTCCCCGTCGGGAGTGAGGGGGAGTGGCGAGTGATGGACAAACCCCGGGGGGAGCTCCCGAAAACCGGGGTCCGCTCCCCGACCGGGCCCCACGGGGGGGCCGGGGGCCCCCGGACGCCTGAGTCCGCCCCCCCCCCACTTCGGCTGGAGCTGCCGGGGGCCGGGAAGGGGAGGGTGGGGGGAAGGGGGGAGCCCTAATGGCTTCCAGGCCTCGGCAGTTGCTGCTCACCAGAGCCAAAATCCCCCAAAATCGCCCCAAAACATTCCTTGGGCGTCTGGGCCCCTGCTGCAGCCCCCGCCCCCCCCGCCCTCCCTGCTAGCAGGGGGTCCCAGGTGTCCCCATCCCCCATTCCCCCCCTCCCCCGAATGACCCCAGGGCCCCCCGAAACCCAGCCAAGGGGAGGGGCTGGAAACCATTTTGGGGCAGGTTTGCCTGATTTCGGGGCCTCTGTGGTTCCTTCGTTCCTGCCTTTGTCCTTCCCTGCTCCCCGTGACCCCCCCCCCCCCCCCCCCAGATTTACACACACACCCCCCAGTTTTTCCCACATGGCCTCAAGGGAGAGAGGGTCCCCCCCCGACACCAGGGTCCCCGTCTCTCCCGTGTCCCCGGGGTTGGCAGGTGATGTGGGGGGGGGGGTGTCAGCGCCCTTCCTGGCGTGTCAGGGCACGTCGTGGCATGTCGTGGTATGTCAGAGCATGTCGCAGTGTGTGATTGTGTGTTGGTGCATGTGTTGGCGCGTATGGGAGCACTGTGTCCCCCCCCCCACCTCCGCCCCACACCCGGCGCCATCTGCGTCCCCAGCCGGTCACGGTGGCACATCTGGCACTGGCAGCCCCCGAGCAGCTGGTGGGGACTGGGGCGGGGGGGGGACACACTGGGGGGGGGTGTGATAATGTGCCCCGTGTGACACACACTGGCTGCACACACATGTGCACAGGAGACACGGGGGTGCCAGATGCCCCTCCTGCCAAGGGGACCCCCATCCCCGTGTCCCTCTCCTGTGCCTGGGCGGGGGGGGAGGAGGGGGGGATGCTGGGACTTTGTGGAGCCGTGTGTCCCTGTGTCCCCCGCAGGATGGCACAGTGTGTGTCTGTGTCCCCCCATGGCATCAGCCCAGCTTGGGGGAGGGACACAGCTGTGCCCACCCTCCCCTCCCCCTTTTGCAGGGGGACCCAGGTGTCCTGGGACACACACACACGGACGCTGAGGCCTTTACCCCCCCCCCCCCCAACCCCCACTCCTGGGGTCCCCTCCGGCTGCTCAGGGACACACGGTGACATCTGGGGCACCCCAAGTTTGGGGCCCCCTTGTGCCACCCAGGGGGGCTGTGGGGTGAGGGTGGCGCTGGCAGCGAAGGGGTGATGGTGGCAGTGCCAGCACTGGCACCGGGTGGTGACAGATGGTGGAGGGACGCGGCCGCAGCCGGAATGACAGATGAGGCTGCCACTGCCGCCATCACCGTCACCGTCACCCACACCGCCACGGCGCCACTGCTGTCATTGTCACCGGGGCTGGCACTGCCACGACACGGTCATCGGGGCTGACATTGTCATGGCACCAGCACCATCGGTGTCGGTGTCACAGCCAACAGTGTCACACACCCGTCTGGCAGTGTCACAACCACCGGCGCTGACATTGGCACTGCCACAGCCACCACCGCTGTCACTGTCACTGCCGTTGTCATTGTCATGGCACCGTCACCAGGGCTGGCACTGTCATACAAGTCACTAGCACTGACATTGTCATGGCACTGTCACCGGCACTGTCACAACTGCCGGTGCTGTCACTGTCACCACCACTGGCACTGCCGTTGTCACTGTCATGGCACTGTCACTCTCACTGGCACTGTCACCACCACCGCCACTGTCACACAGGGTCACAGCGGTGGTGACTGCACCGAGCTGCCTCTCCCCCTGCTGCCACCACTGGCGTGGCCACCCCTGCTGTGACCCATGGCGTCCCCGGACCCTGCACCTGGGGGTTCCCTGCGCCTGGGTGGGGTATGGAAATGGGGGTGCAGATGGAGAAAGTGGCGTGTGTGTCCTCCAGTGTCACCCCATGTCCCCCTATGTCCTTCTCATGTCCCCCCCGAGCATCCCCATGTGTCCCCCCTGTCCCTCTCTGTGTCCCATGTGTCCTTCCTGTGTCCCCCCCATGCTCCCCCGGTGTCCCCCCATATCCCATCGTGTTCCCCCCCGTGTCCCCCCATGTCCCCCATGTCCTTCCTGTGCCCCCCCGTGTCCCTCCCGTGTCGCCCCGCTCCCTCCCGGTGGGGGCGTGTTCAGGAGCAGAGGAGGGCGGAGCTCCGCCGTGAGGTGGGCGGGGTCTGGCTCCGAGATGGGCGGGGCCGGATAAGGGAGGCGTGTCGTGGGGGCGTGGTCCGGAGGAGGGGGCGGGGCCGGCGCGGCGCTTCCCGCGGCAAAAGTGCGTCGGGCGCCAACTTCGGGCAAACTTTCCCCGCGCGCCGCCGGTACTGGCACCCCCGGATCCGGGACCCCCCCGGCACCCCACGGCCCCCCCCCCCAGCCCCCCGCCATGCCCCGCCGCGGCTGACACCGCCGCCATGTACTCCCCGTACTGCCTCACCCAGGTACGGCCGGGAGCGGGTGGGGGCTGGTAACGGGAGGGGAAGAGGGAGGGGGCCGCCGGTAACGGCGGGGTCTGTAAAGGAGGGGGGTCTGATCCTGGGGGTCTGGTGCCGGCTTCGCTGCGCGCCGCGAGCGGCTGCGTCCCCCCACAAAATGAGGGTGCAAGTACGTGGGGGTACAACCCCCTCCGCTATTGCCGGTACCGGGCGGGCGGCGACTCCGCTTCCTCCGCCGGCACCAGAGCCCCGGGTCAGCTCCCGGTGTGCGGCTGCCGGGCGGGGGGGGATGCTCCGGTCCGGGGCCGCTACGTTCCGGAGCGGCCCCGGCGGGACCCCCGGTGCGGGGGGCCCCAGCTGTGCCCGTCCCGGGGCGGGGGGGGGGGGGGGGGGGGGGGGGGGGGGTGGTGTGGATGGTCGTTCGGTCCGGAGTGGGGCAACGTCCTGAGCCTCCCCCGTCCTGGTGCCGCCGCGAAGCCCCTTCCCGATGCGGTGGGAGGAGCGTCAGGGGGTGTCCCCGGGGACCGGGGGCTATGGGGTGTTTGCCCCACGGGAGGTTTTGCTCACGGTGCCCCTGCGGGACGGGGCGGTCGGTGCCCACCGGGGGGTTTGTGCCTGTAGGCACCGGCGGGAGGGGCTGAAACCCGGCCCCGGGGGGGTCCTTGTGGCCCGGGGACTGTATGAGGGCGGCCGGGGTGCTTCGCGGGGGCGGGCGAGGGTGAGGGGGGCATGGAGGATGCCCCGTCTTGGGGGGGATCGTTGGGGTGTTGCAGGGGAAGCCGTGGGGGGGAGGGTCCGTGGGTCCTGGGGGCTGTCGGGAGGGGGTGTCTGTGGAGCTGCACGACGTCGGGTGCTGGTGGGGGCACGTCTCGGGGGCTGTTGCACGGGCGTCCCCGTGGGGGTTCCTATGGGGGCCTAGTCCCACCCCCTGACTGTTGTGGGGTCCCTCTGTGGTCGCTGGGGCTGCCCGGCCCCCCCGTCAGGCGTTGCTGCTCTCCCGCCCCCCCCAGCCGTTGCCCTTTTCTCCCGCTTTTCGGGGCGGTTTTGGCGGCCGGTTGTGTCTGGGCCGGCGGCCAGCGGCGCTTCTCGCAGCTTCGGCGCCCGCCCTGCACACGCGTGTGCACGCGCCAGCAACACGCCATTGCACATGCGTGTGCCCCTGCCTGCACACGCCAGCAACGTGCCTGTGAGCCCGCCTGCCTGTGCCAGTGCACACGCGTGTGCTCCCTCCTGCACATGCCATTGCACATGCATGGGCTCCTGCACAGTCACACACTGCACACATGTGTGCTCGCTGATGCACATACATGCTTGCACTCTGCACACGTGTGCATACCCACTTTCTTGCACTGCGCACACACGTGCGTGCACACACATGCCAAAGCATGTCAGTGCACTTTGGCAACACGCGCTCACACGCGTGTGCTCCCTTCTCGCCCTCCTTTCCCTTTCGAGCTGTTTCTGGGCGGTTTTGGGCCGGTGCCACTGTCGTGTCATCCCCCCTCAAGCCCCGGCGTGTGGCCAGGCCCCTGGCATGCGCAGGATCCGGTTGCCGCATCCAGCTGCGGGCACAGGCAACGGCACCTATAGCGGCACATATGGTGGCACATATAGCAGCACCTATAGCGGGAGCCGCCACCACCGGGCCCTGTGGCCGACCAGGCATGGGCTGTACCTTCAGTGCCCGTCCCCGTCCCCGGTGGTGGCGGCTCCTCTTTCTGTGCCGTAACCTGCGGTGAAACCCCATGGCTGCACGTGTGGCCCCCACCCCACTGGGATACAGCCCCCCCTCCCAGCTCCGCTCCAGGCTCCAGGTGTCGGTGCTGTGGCTGCTTGCAGGGTCAGGGTCCCCCTGCCATGTCCCCTCAGGGTCCTCCTGTGTCCCCCCAGGTCTCTCAATGTCGTTCCTCCCCCCCCAGCCCTGGTGGAGGGGGTTCGGGGGGGAGATGTAGTGCAGTCTGGGAATGATGTCACCATCATCTTCATCATCACAGACACCCTAGGGTGGAAGAGGGGCACACACACACACCCCCCCCCGGGCTGCACCAGATACCCGCCCCCCTCCTCCCATTTCTCCCCCAAAGCACAGGGGAAAATGCACAGCCCCCCTGCCATGCCCCACAGCTCCTATGGGGGGGACAGAGCCCACCCCTATGGGGGGGGGTGGTGGCCACAGCGGCACGAGCATCACCAGCCGCCCTGGGGTGCAGGCCGTGCATGTACCACACACAGGGGCACGTCTGTGACACGTCTGTGGCAGGCAACGCCTGCGCAGGACCCGCAGGTGTCAGGGGATGGTGTGTGGCAACCAGTGGGGCTGCGGCATGGCCCAGCGTCCCCATGGGGGGCTGGGGTGGGTGGGAGGTGCCCCAATGCCCCCCCCAAATTGTGTGTGTGTGTGTGTTCCCGTAGCCAGCCCCTGCGGCTCCTGTAGGGCCTGGTGAGGAGCAGGGCGGTGCAGAGGGCACGTAGGGGCTGGGGTTGCACATGTATGTGATGGAGTGCAGGTGTTGGTGACAGAGGGAGGATGCACACGTGTGTCACAGGGCCTGGGGGCACACGTAAATAAAGGAGGGGGTGCACACGCTGTGCGTGCGCGATGCATGTAGGGGCAGCGTGCACACGTGGCAGCTGTACCGGCACGCGCCTGTGCAGCGTGTGCGTGACATGTGTGTGCATGGCGCACCCCTGCACTGCATCCCAGTGTGCAACACACATGTGCAAGGTGCAGAGCACGCATGTGCCAGCGTGTGAGGCATGTGCGAGGGCCCCGTGCCCCATGCGGGGGCCGTGCGGGGGCTGCACCGATGGCTGATGCAATCGGTGCGGGGGAGGCACCACCCGCCCCCCCCCCCTCCTTCCCGCCACGTGCGAGGCCGTGCGAGGTGCCCGGGGCCGTGCGAGGCGCCTGGGGGCGGGCGACACGCGTGTGGGTGCGTGTGTGTGGCGTGTGCTGCTGGTGTGGGGTGCGTGTTCACGCCCTGCGTGTATGAGGAGCAGTGTGTGAAGCGTGTGCGCAGACCCCGCACATGTGTGACCCCCCCGTCCGTCCGTGTTGCGGCACTCTCAGCTTTGCAGATCCCCCCCTGTGTCCCCCCCCCTGTGTCCCCCCTCTGTGTCCCCCCAGCCACAGGGCTACGCTTGTGGCATCAATAATGGACGAGCCCTTGGCCGGGCCAGGGGGGTCCGGGGGGGGCCCTGAATTATTGATGGGCCACAAAAAGCTTTCTTGGACGTGGTAGCACCGTGGGGTCCCCCCCCACCTTGGCCTGGCCTGGCAAGAGGCCATGGGAGGTGGCGGGGGGGGGGGGGGGGGGGGGGGCGGGGGCATGCGATGCCGGGGTCTGCTCTGGGGAGGGAGCAGGGTTGGGGGGGGTTAGGGGGGCAGCCTGGACACCGGGGTCCCCTCCCTGGCTGGTGAAGGGTGTGGGGGGAGAGACACCACCCCCCGACACCTAGGGCTAGTGGTGCCAAACTGCGTCAGCCCCGTGCTGCTGAGGCATCGTCTCCAGCCACTGCGGCATCTCCCCCCCCCCCCCCCCCCCCCCCATCCACCTCTGTTCCCCGCCCCCCCGCCAGGACCCCCAGCACCCGGGTCCCCTCTCCAGCTCTGCTGCCCGGGGAAGAGGCCGGGGGGACATCCGGGGTCCCCTCGAGCTCCCCAACCGCCTGGCTCCTCCACGTGGCTGTGGGTAGGGGGGACAGCGGGCGGCTCCCTGCATACACACCCCCCCAGATGCTGGGGTCCCTTCCCCATCCTCCCCACCCCGGATGCTGGAGTTCCCCCCACCGGGACCATCCGGCACCTTCTCTCTGAGGCCGCCTGGATGCCGGGGTCCCACCAGCGCCTGGCCTCGTGTCGGGGGTCCCTCGTGGCAGCTCCCCCCACCTTCTTTAACACCCTGCATACCCTGCCCGGGGGTCCTGGACGCCCCTCGCTCGCCCCCTGCCTGGGCCGCCCCCCTCCCTCCTCTTTCCCCTGCACGGGAGGGTCTTGGCAGCGGCATCAGGGGCCGCCGGGGGGATTTTTGGCGGCAATTCCGGCTGTTTCGGGCTGTTTTCTCTCGCGGCGAAGCCGAGGGCCGGGGGGAGCTGGCAGCAGCGCGGGAGGGCGGGCGCTGCCGGGGCGAGGGGGGGGTGTGTGTGGAAGGGGGGGGGGGATTTTTTTTTTCTTTTTTTCTTTTTTTTCCCTTTTTTCTGTTTTTTCTGGGCTTTTCCCTCCCAATCCAGCACCACCCCCCCAACCCTCCCCCCCCACCGCCGCCGCCGCCGCGCTGGCGTTTTGCCGGGCACTCGCAGCTGCGGACGCGGCGACGTGGCTTCGCCCAAGACTGCGGCTCCAATGCGGGGCCGGCGCAGCCAATGGCAGCTCGGCGGCACCGTGGCTGGACCCCGCCTCGGCGCGGACCCCCGCATCCAAGGGGGGGACACGCGACACCCCAGCCTCTGCCGGGGGACCCTGGTGTCCAGACGGACCTCGACAGTCGAGCTTCTAGATCCTTCTGTGGCCGCCCTGCTGAGGGGACCCAGGCGTCGGGGAGGGGACGCAGGCGTTGGGGCGGGTCTTTGTCCCAGAGTTTCATGGGGGGGGGAACCGAGGCCTTGGGGCCACTGAGCTCCATTCTCTGCTGGCCCACCCCCACTACTGCCCTCCCCAAGGGAGTCGGTGGACTCAGGCATCCCTGTGCCCGTGCGAGGGTTCGGCCGGCCCCAACGCCGGGGTCCTCTGCCATCGGCTGGGAAGGGGCTGTGGGGCAGGAGGGCCTGGATGCCTGTGTCACCCCCCTGTGAGGGTCTGGGAGTGCCGTGAGTGGAGCTGTCGTGTGTGCATTGTGATCTGTCATGCAAATCGTGACCCCTCGTACCAACCCCCACCCCCCCCGGGGTGCCCCCACCTTCCCACACTTTCCCCCCGCTGCCCTGTGCCAGCACTGCCGCATCCCATTTTGTGGGTTTTTCAAAGCAAAATGGGACAGGAAGGGGGCGGGGGCTGTGGCATGATGCCACGCGTGGCCCCCACCCGCCTGCTGCGGTTTTGGGGCGAAAGCCGTGAGGTTTGGGGCTGGGGAGATGCGCAGCTGCTGATGTGCAGAAGCCTCTCCCCGGCCCCACCGCCAAAAAGCCCAAATTTTGGTTTTGGTTGGTTTTTTTTTTATTTTATTTTATTCACACAGAGGGAATTAATTATGAAGGGGGGGGTGTGTTGGCTCCAAGCACCGTGTCGGGGATTTGGGGGCAGAAAGGGAGGTTTTTGGGCCGTTCCACGCTGGGGCCGCCGCGGGGCTGGGGAAAGCAGCCAAAATCCGGGGCCTTCCCTGGAGGGGGGTGTCGGGGGAGGGGGGGAAACGGGGCCGGGACCCTCGTGTGAGCGCGCTCCCGGCGTCCTCGCCCGACCCCCCTCGCACGAGGCTCCGCGCGCGGTGACCCCCTCCCCCCCTCCCCCGGGCATGGCTTTTGGGTGCAGATCCCAGGGTTTTGGCGAAGCCGCCGGCGGCTCGGGACACGCGTTGCTCCCGATGTGTGTCCGTCCCCCCCTTCCCCCTCCCGGTGTCCCTGTGTGTGTCCCCCCGCACCGTGTCGTATACCCCCNNCGTACCCCCCCCCCCCCCCCCATCGGTGTCCCGGCCCCGAACTCCACCGCCCCCCCCTGACCCCGCCCCCCCCGGCGCAGCCAATGGAGCGGCCGCTCCCCCCGCGCGCTGCGCTCCCATTGGCCGCCGCCGCGCCGGTCCCGGTGCCAAAAGGGGCCGCGGCGGCTCCGCGCGCTCCGCGCCCGGCGGCGGCGGCGGCTCCGTCTGCGGCTCCGCGGCAGCTCCGGGACCCCCCGACAGGGGCACCCCCCCCTTTCCCTCCCCTCCGACCGGGACCCCCCCTCCTGCCCCTGGGATCCGCGCTGTCCCGGCGCCTGGGACACCCTCCCTCCCGGTAACCGGGACTCCCGGTACCTGAGCTTCCCTCCCACCCCCCC